>MU016697.1:634204-668273 GCA_011076525.1 Nettapus auritus | reverse complement strand
TGTTATAGATTCCTCCCTCAAATAATTTATAGGAGGCGTTACGAGATTTAGTATCGAGTTTATTGAGTAAGCAATCAGCAAGCAAAACAGCGCTGGGCGGCCGGGGAGTCTCTGTTCCGCCTCACCCCCGCCAGAGTCCCCCTTTTTATAGCTTGGTTGTCCCGGGTGTACGTGGCATATCCTGGTATGTCCTGCGGTTGGCTCATATTTGGCACGTATGAGCATTAAATGTGCCGCTTCCAAACGACCCTTTACAATCGCGATCAGTTTATTAAAAATACATGGTCCAAAAGTTAGTGCTATTATTAATAACAATAAAGGTCCTGCTATTGTTGATAATAAAGTAGTAAGCCAAGGTGAATAATTAAACCAAGATTCGTACCAGCTCTGTCGGGCTTCATTCTCCCGTTTCCTTTTTTCCAACCCTTCCCTGAGTTTTGCCTTTGTATCTCTTACCACTCCAGTGTGATCAGCATACACACAGCATTCCTCTTTCAGGGCTGCACACAGCCCGCCCTGTTGTAAAAATACAAAATCTAATCCCCTATGTTTTTGTAACACTACCTCTGAGAGTGACCTAACAGATTTTTCCAAGGCCGAGATAGATTGTTCAATTTGGGTCAGGTCCTGATTTTGTTTTACCAAGGAAGCCACCCCAGTCCCCACTCCAGCTCCTCCCAGAATTATTAAGGTGGCCAGAGTTAAGGCTGTAAATGGCTCCTGTCTCTCCAGGTGATGACTTGACACGGTATGCTGAGTATACATATAATCCTCAGAGTGGTATAGCATTCTTGGTATAATTATCACCTGTACACAAAAATCACAAGACGCATTAAAGAGTTTCAGCGACAAGCAAGGCGTTACCCCTACTGATGAACACACCCATCTGGCGTTATTAGATGGAATTAGCCACTCGGCTGACTGCTTCCCATTTTCCGTGATATTTCCCTCGACTTTGTCCGGGCTCGTAAGATTACTAAGGGCTGGCACTGTGGTATTTTCTACAGGTTGGATTCTCTGGACACTTTCTGACAACACCTCATTTGGTCCTACTGGTTGGGGTCTTTCAGCATCCTCCTTTCTTATTAGTATGAGTCCTCCTCTATCTGCTCCGGATTCCCAATATCTTACACCCCACACTTTCCCTAACAACCAGGCGTGGTCGTCTGGATTAGTTACATTTAGGTACAGTCGATCACAAGTGGCCCCGACCCATCTTCTGTGCCAACCTCGGGGAGATGTGCATCCATACGGTCCATATTCTACTTGTAAAAATTTGTCTCGACCAGCCCCGGGAGTCCAATCTGAAGCAATAGTTTCACATCCCCAATAGGTGCAATAATAAGCATTTGGATAGTTGCAGTAGCCCCTCCCTGGGTTGGAACTTGGGCAGAAATAATATCCCATTCAGTTTAAGCACGGTTGTCTTGGTACCATCTCACATAGGGAAATGAGGAAACTCGGTGCACCGGCCGTAGTGACAGTTCTAAGGGGGGTCTGATCTTCCCATCTAATTAAACTCCACTTGTAGGGTTGGTGGGGGTGCGCAGATCCATGGCTCACCAAGGTTGTAATAATGACTCCCATGTATTGTAGGAGGTGATCGAAACCCATCTTCCCAGGGTGCTTTTAAACAGGCCTTGTTCAGTCTCTTATTGCTTCCCCACTGTTTTACTCCTCTGCCTCGCTCATCAGTTCGGTTGCAGCGAACTATGAGGTGTTAATTCTTCTTGGCAGCAGCAGTATTCTTCAGGGGAACCTTGCGAGAAATTATTTACACCCGTTTCAAATAGGGCTTCTACCCCCTCCCACAGTACATGTCCAGCACACAATACTTATCGAGTCCGTCTCAGAGTCAGCTTCAGATCCTCGGGGCCTGGGGCTGCCTCCCACTTCTCCTCATGAATGGGTCCTTTTATGCGGCTGGCATGCATCCATCCCTTCTCCACAGTCTGGACGGCTGTTTCTGTGGTGAGTAAAACAACATAGGGACCTTCCCATCATGGTGTTAGAGAGGTCTCTTCCCAAGTCTTAATTAACACCTTGTCCCCTCGTTGTATCTTATGAATTGCTATGTCTAGCGGAGGACGTTGTGCTACCAGACCTTTTGCTCGGAGCTCCCTCTGTCGATTCATAAATTGTATTAAATAAAGTCTTAACTGGTCATCCTGTAATTGAGGATGGTCGAGTGGCAGTTCCAAATCATAAGGCATACCATATAACATTTCAAAAGGAGAGATTCCCACATCAGTTCGGGGCTGAGTTTGTATGTTTAACAGCGCAAGAGGTAGGCGTTTTACCTAAGAAGCCTTAGTTTCCAGTATAAGCTTTGTTAGTTGTTTCTTAATTTCACCATTCATTCGCTCGACCTTTCCAGAATTTTGGGGATGCCACGGGGTGTGATATTCCAATTTGTTCCCAAGGCTTTCATAGTTTCTTGAGACACCTTTGAAACAAAATGGGGGCCTCGACCAGAGTCAATTGTTTCTATAATTCCGTATCTAGGAATGATATTTTCTAGTAGTAATTTTACCACAGTTTGGGCCATAGCCCTCACCATCAGGAAAGCTTCTACAATCACTAATAGATATTTGTACCTCCCTGTTTTCAGAAGTTCTGTAAAGTCCAATTGGATTTTGGCAAAAGGTCGCTGAGCCAATTCTCGACCTCCCAGCACTCTTTTTTCCATGTTGAAAATTGATCTACTAATGCTTGAGTTCCCCAGTGGGTGTTTTCGTGGAATCTTCGTAATACCCTCAGAGCTGCAGGTTTTGAAAGCATTTCCCGTCCATTGGGTAGCATCCATTTGCCCTTATCTGTTTCTTTTATACCCATTTGCAATGTGAAACTAAACAGGGTGTAAATTGGCTCGTGATGGTCCATTTTTCTTTTTTACTGGTAATATTGGAGTATTAAAGGGGGACATGCAGGGTTCTAGTAACCCTTATTGTAATAACCTTTGAATTTCAGGCTTTAACCCCCGCCTGCCTTCCTCGGACAGGGGGTATTGTTTAACTCTCGTTGGTACACTCGGATCGGTTAAAGTTACCTTAAAGGGTTTAATATTTAATCTTCCTACACTTTCTGGAGTGTACCAAACTTCAGGATTTATGCTTTGTTCATCCTCCGCTCTCAGGGGACACAACCTAATTTTTAACTCTTTATCTACTACCTCTAAGCTTATACCTAATTCTATTATTAAGTCTCTACCTAATAAATTATATCCTGCCTCAGGTACTAAGAGCAGGGATCCTACCCCTAATTTAGAATCTGATTTGATTAACACTTCTTTAATAACAGGGATCCCGAAAGGTTCCCCTTTCGCCCCAATTACTTGAACCTTTTCTGTTGAGATTTTACATCCTAAAGGCAAATTTTGGACTGTAGATCTTTCAGCCCCTGTATCTATGAGGAACTCAACTTCCTTGTGCTGGGGACCTATTTTTAATTTTATCAAGGGCTCGGTCTTCTTTCGGGCCCCCAGCAAATAGAGCCCCTGACACCCCCTAGTCTTCCTTAAACATCTTCTCATCCTCTATTCTTCGTCGACATTCTTTCTTCATATGGCCCTTCTTATTGCAGTAAAAACAAATCACATCCCTCAATCCTCATCCGGTCACCTTTCCTTCTCCCTCTAGTTTTTGGCAAACCATCCTCGACCCTTTTCTATATTCGACTCCTTTCTGACCTTCTTCCCTTCTTACATACACTTTCTGTGCCTCTCTCAGTAATTCATCCAATCCCCGATCCTGCCAGTCCTCTACTTTTCTAATTTCTTTCTAATATCCGTCCATGCTTTTGCCACAAACTGTGTCCTCATTAGTGCCTGCCCCATTGGTGTGTTGGGATCCAGTCCAGAGTAAAGCTGCAGGTTTTTCCTCAATCTCTCTAACCATTCTGTAGGGGTTTCATCTTTCTTCTGATGTTCACTAAAGGCTTTGTTTATATTCTGTCCCCTAGGGACTGATTCTCTTATGCCTTGGACTACAATAGTCCTTAGGTCTTGCATATGTCCTCTATCAATTTCACTCTGATTATTCTAATTAGGTCAATTTAGAGGTCATTTTATCTGCTGCCGGGCCCTGTTGATGTTGTCGGTCCCAAATCCTCATTCCTGCCCTCCTGATCATGTCTCTTTCTTCGGCAGTGAATAATATAGCCATTATGGCTTGCATTTTATCCCAGGTATAGATGTTTGGTCCCAAAAACTGATCTACCCATTCTGCCACACCTAGGGGGTCCTTCAATAGATTCCCCATTTCCTACTTAAAATCTCGGACATCCCCGGAATTAATAGGGATGGCCACGTATCCTATACCTGGTTGCGGTCCACCCATTGCTATTTCCCCTAGTGGGTACAACCCCCCCTTTCGTTTCTGGGCTGCCGCCTTCTGGCTTGACTTCTAGTCACAGGTCTTTGAACACTAGAGTCAGAGTCGCTATCAGAGTCTCCCCAGGGCTGCGAGTTAGGAGGCACGGGAGTTGGAGGGGCTGTAGGTGAGGGTGGTGGAATATAGGGAGGCGATGGGGCTGGGATCTCTAATTCTCATTTTTTTTTTTTCTTATGCCTCCCGCACCCTCCTTTTTCTTTTAGAGGATATAAGTTGGCTCGAGTTTCCAAGCTGATCCACAAATGTGCATATTCACTTTCTTCCAAACTAAAAGGTTCCTTTGAATTCACATAAATATTTAGGGACTGACAAACCCATTCTTCAAAAGACCCAAATACAGGCCAGTAAAGTCTGTCTCCTCGAATTTGCCCCAAACCTCGACACAGTAATGTATCATTTTTACTTTATTCTTTCCCCCCACCGAAACGGGGAATCATCCCAATTTTTAATAATTAATCCCAAGAGACTATCTGGAAGAATAGAGGGTAACCTAACATCAGACGTTACGTTTTTTCCCTAGAAATAGCTGTTTTCTCTCTCTTTTTTTTTTTTTTTTTTTTTTTTTTTTTTTTTTTTTTCTGGCAGCTACAAAATAAAAAGTCTTCATCAAAAGCCAAGTGCATGTGGAAGGTGGTTTAAGTTTTCTCCCTAGAAAGACTTTGCTCGTGGAACATTTACCTCAGTGCAATTGTTTAAAGCAACGGTTAACAACTAACTTGAGCGTAATGACTGGACAACCATCCAATCACAGATCACATCAGGGTATAACTATTTGCACATCCTTTCCTTTTATGTCCTCTGACAGCTTTACAAAAGCTGTATTCCAGTTTTCTTCTTGTTGCACTTAACACGCCTTTTCTTTAAGCGGGTTTAGCTTCTGAAGTAGGGGCCAGGTCAGTGATGCACAGAAATACACCAGTAAGTCCATAGTATCCATCATTCAAACTTTATCATCAGTTTATCCAATTGCTAAAACCTGGATTCACTCCATCCAACCTGGAGTGAGAGTCACTAAATATCAGTCTGTCCGTCCTAAAATTACTTGTCCATTGTGTGAGGAAAGGTACGTGTCCAGAATGAGAACAGTTCATACCATTTCTTTTACTGAAGGAAATTCCTAACTTTGACTTCTCCTGAAAAAGCCTTAAGGGCAGGTGGGTCTGTTTCCCTCACACTTGGAATGATGGCATTAATATGGGATGCCTAAGCTTCCCAAATGCTGTATGTAAATACTGAATCTGCATATCCAATGGAGATCAGCATTTCTGTCTTGACGTGGAATCCAGGTGATACTGATCTGTGATTATTAAAAGCTCCTTTTATTTTGTCCTAAGCCCTGACAGTGTTCTTGATAAGGCCCTACTGAGTCTTCTGTGTGATAAATAACGAATGAGTTATTCCAATTAAAGTTAATTTATTTGAATAGAGGTAAGCAAACAGCGCTGGGTGCGCTGGGAGTCTCTGCTCCACCAAGACACACACCTTACACTTCCCATCCCTGGTTTTTATCTCTTCTACTAATGCCTATTCATAGCGGGCGTGTCCTCCTCCAAGCAGGTCCTCTTCATCTTCTTCTTGAGTCTTCTCGACCCCAGCCCCCATGCAGGCTCTCCCCACAGACTTCTGCTTAACACTGCACAGCCAGCAACAAAACTGGTCTTCTCAACCCCAGCCCCCACAGCCAGCAACAAAACTGGTCTTCTCAATCCCAGCCCCCACACAGGCTCCCCCAACAGAATGCTTAAAAGTGCTAATGGTCCAGCAACAAAACTGGTGGAGGCCGGTCCTGTCAGATATCCATTGCAGAACACAATACATTAACCACTGAACACAAAAACTATATACATACATTAACCATCTCTCTTAGTCTCTCGGTTATACAAGGATGTGTAAAACAGAAGGTCACATTTTATCATGCGGCCCTAGCATTGCTCCACATTGACACGAATCAGATGAACACATTTCACAATCCCCCATTTCCTTTTTCATAGTATTGATTCGTGTTTTCTTTTCCAATCAAATTTGCCGAATTGGTACCACAGATATTTGCATTCCTTGTATAACCGAGTATATTAATCTAGTAAAACAGGGTATTAAACATGGAATTATTAATAACCCTCCACATATTTCCAATACAACTATCCCGATTCTAGTAAGCCAACCACCACCCAGAAAAGTCCCCCCCATAACTCTCTTTCCAAGTTTGACCTGGGACATGTGGAATGTTCTTCATTTCTTTTACAAGTTCATTCATAGCTTTTCCTTCATCATCAATCTCTAAACAGAGCGATTTTGATACAAAGCAGTTCTCATCTTGGTATTTTGTTTTGAGTGCATCTCCGGTTTTATTCGCAGCTATTAGATTTTTAGCAACTGTGGGGATTTCATATTTTACTCCTGTTTCCATTTCATCTATGTTGCACTGACTCTCCTGTTACCTTTTCTGCATAGAGCATACTGCAGGTGTTGGCTGTAGCTTGGGCCAAGAAACTCACCCCAAGTAGGACTAGAAGAGGTCCGGTAAGGGCCATAGTGATCGGCGGTCACAGCCCAAAGGGGTTGCAGCCCTTGGCAGACCTTCCCTGCTGCAGCACTGGTTCCCTCTCCGGTCTTGCCCTCTTCCCTAATCTTAAAGGGGTGTACACTGCAGATAGCCTACTGTTACCTTCAGTAGAGCAGCTATTTCTCCATTTACTAATTTTACAGGAGTAATTACAATAAAATTCCCACAGCAACCTAGCTTATACTCTCTGACGAAGGCTTCTTCAAGTCCGTCTGATGGTTAGTTTAGTTTCTCCTGGTTCAGATGATACTTTCCACTCTTTCACTGGACCTTTTACTTGCGACACGTGTCCATCCTTTTTCAGCAATTCTCACAGCTGTTTCTGTAGTTAATAAAACAAGAAAGGGTCCTTCCCAGAGGGGAGATAAGCTTTCTTCTTTCCATGTTTTTATTAGAACCCTATCTCCCGGTTTTAACTGGTGAATTTCAAATCCTAAAGGTGGTGTTTGAGCCATCATCCCATTTTCTCTTAGCTCTTTTAATCTTCTACCAATGGTAATGATATATTTCTGGATACTATGATCCTCAACTACATTGTTCCCTAGAGGCATCCCTTGGGAATAAGGCATGCCATATAACATTTCATATGGTGATAATCCAGTCTCACAGTGTGGTTTAGTTCTAATGTTTAAAAGTGCTAATGGTAAGCATTTCATCCAGGGCATTTGTGTCTCAATCATTAACTTAGCCAATTGTTGTTTTATTGTTTGATTCATTCTTTCTACCTTCCCTGAGCTTTGTGGGTGCCACAGAGTGTGGTACTCCCACTGAATACCTAATGATTGACATAATTATTTTATTATTTTAGAAGTAAAGTGTGTGCCCTGATCAGAATCAATGTACTGGATTATCCCATATCTAGGTATTAAGTGTTCCAATAATTTTTTTACCAGTTTGTGCCGTAACTCGTGCTACAGGATAACCTTTTCTACCCATTGTGTTAAATGATCTACTTTTACCAATAGATACTTTATCCTCCCTACCTTGGGCAATTCAGTGCAATCAACTTGTACTTTCTCAAAAGGTCTATAAGCTGTTCTTCTCCCTCCCGTGGCTACTTATCAAAACACTTTCTTATTTATTTTCTGACAAGTTAAACAACCTTTTGTAATTTGCTTTGCTATTTCATAAATCCCAGTGCAACCAAATTGTTTAAGAAAATGATCGCTTAACACCTTTGTGGAGGAATGGTTAACTGAGATAGGTCACGTTGACATGAAAAAGCTGGGAATTCACGAGCTAGACAATTATCGTACACAGCTGGTGTGAACTAATTAAAGACAAGGATACGGTTTCCCTATCTGTCTGGGAAGATACTGAAGGGGGGACTGCAGCTGCGGTCTAAGGAATGAGGAACTAGCTGACAAGATAAGGAAGCTGATAACCAATCATGAGCTTAGCTTTTGCAATATGTATGAGCTGATTACTTCTAGAGTGTATAAAAGGCAACTGAGCTATCCAATAAATCGAAGCTTGCTGATCACTCATATTGAGCGTCCATGTCTTCCTTCCGTCGACAACACACCTTTGTACCCCAATGGGTTTGTGCATGCAAGCGTTCTAATATTTGCCTCACGTAGGCTTTTGCCAATATCTCTCGCCCGTCGGGCAGCGTCCATTTTCCTTGTTCTAACTTAGCCCCAATTTTCTCCAATTTTGTTTGTTCCTCAGGAGTAAACTTCTTTACTCCTTCCTCTCTTCTTTCTTCCTCCTGTACCACATTAATCTTAACAACCTGAGTCCTCAAGGCTGCTTCCTGGGCTTCTTTATCTGCTAAATTATTTCCTCTGGTTCGGTAATCTAATCCCTTTTGATGTCCTTTCACATGTACTACTGCTATCTCCTTTGGTTCTCTTAATGCCCTTAAAATTTTTACTATTAATTCTTGATGTATAAGAATGCCCTTTTTATTTCATCAAATTTTTGATCGTCTTCTATGAATCATTTAAGTTGGTTATTAGTTAATTTCTCATATAAGAATTTTCCTTTTTCACTGTAGCTTTCAAGCCATGGTCTACAATATCCTAATAATCCTAATATCTGCTGATTTTCCTTTTTGGTTTGTGGGGGTCTTAAGGATAGGATCCCAGATACCCTGTCAGGATCTAACTTCTTTTTCCCCTCGCTCAGCCAATGCCCTAAGTATTTTACCTCCTGCTCCACAAACTGTAATTGTGATCGAGACACCTTTAATCCCTTTTCTCCTAGAAAATTTAACAATTTAATAGTAGCTTCTTGGGTACCCTCTTTAGTTTCTCCTGCTACCAATAGATCATCCACATATTGCAATAATTTTACCTCCCTGGGTAATGTGAAATCTTGTAAGATTTTCTCCAAAGTTTGTCCAAATAGATTTGGTGACTCTGTAAACCCCTGCGGTAGCACAGTCCATCTTAATTGCTGTTTTCGTCCCGTTTCGGGGTCCTCCCACTCAAAGGCAAAATAATCTCTGGATTCCTCATCAAGAGGGCAGGCCCAAAAAGCATCCTTCAAATCCATTACACTATACCAAGTATGCCTGGGAGATATATGACTCAGTAAAGTATAGGGATTTGCTACCACAGGAAATTTAGTGATCGTTTGCTGATTGACAGCTCTCAGGTCCTGTACCATCCTGTATGACCCATCTTATTTCTTTACGGGGAGGATGGGTGTATTATGAGGTGACATACATGGTTCTAAAGTTCTTTTTTCCAGAACTCTGACAACTACAGGTTTTAATCATTTTCGACCCTCCATTGGTATAGGGTATTGTTTGACTCTAATTGGACAATGTGGATCTATTATTTGAACATTTATGGGGTCCATTTCTATTTTTCCAGTTTCCCCTTCCTTATACCACACTGAAGGGTTAATGACTTCTTCATCCTCTTGTGTTAAAGTGTACAATTTAATCTGCAATTTGTCCCTTTGGCTATGAATGCTCAAGTTTAATTTCAGAATCAAATCCCTTCCTAATAAATTGTACTCCTCTTGAGGGAGCAAAAGTAAATCATTAAAACAAACTCTCTTCTCTGTCTCTACTTCCATGTCTTTCAAAACAGGTACTCTAAAAGGCTCTCTACTTTTGCCCCTACTACTGATATATAACTTTTCCCTTTTTCTATTCCTTTTGGAAGTTTCTGAATAGTAGATTTTTCGGCCCCTGTGTCTACTAAAAATGAAACTTCCTCTTTATGGGGACCAATTAATAGTTTTATCAAGGGCTCTGTTGATGTTGAAGTCCCCAGAAAATATAGCCCCTGACACCCCTATTCTTTGAATATTTTCTCATCTTGTTCCCACTTACGACAGTTCCTCTGAACATGTCCCTTCTTATTGCAATAGTAACAGACGGGAATTGTGAATCTCGATAGGGCTGTCCCCTAGGTGTTTTCTCTATTCTTCTTTCCCCTCTCTCACCAGACGGAATCTTACTTTTCTGACTTTCTCTTACTGCTGCTACAAAGATCTTGGCTTTTGCTTTTTGCTTTTCCTCATCTCTCCTAACATATACTTTCTGTACTTCCCTAAGTAATTCCTCTAATCCCCTCTCTTGCCAGCCTTCCAGCTTCTCTAATTTCCTTCTTCTGTGCCCCCAGGATTTAGCTACAAACTGGGTTCTAAGGAGCGCGGTTCTGACCGCTGTATTCGGATCAATTCCAGAATATATTTGTAAGCTTTTTCTTAGTCTCTCCAACCATTCTGTTGGAGACTCATCTTTTCCTTGTTGTTCGTTAAATGCCTTATTAATGTTTTGCCCTCAAGGAACCGCTTCCCTTATTCCCTGTATGATCAATGTTCTCAAATCCCTCATATTCTGCCTTCCTTGGGGTTGTTGATGATCCCAGTGGGGATCCACATTTGGCCATTTTTGGTCTCCCGGGAGTCCTCCCTGATTCTGTCTTTCCCGCATTCTCATTCCAGCTTGCCTAATCATTCCCTTTTCCTCAGCTGTAAATAAGATCCCTAAAATGGACTGTATTTCTTCCCAGGTATAAGTATTGGGACCTAGGAATTGGTCCAGTTTTTCAGCTACTCCAAGGGGATCATCTAATAGGGCTCCCATTTCCTTCTTGAAATTTGTTACATCTATAGTATTTAATGGGACTGCCATAAGCCCAATGTCTCCCTGACTGCCTCCAAGGGGTACCTCCCGTAAGGGATACAGAGGAGCCCTCTCGAACACTGCAGTCCTACTTCTTGTGCATGCAGCTGGAGGCTGGTCTAATTCCAGTGCTGTTGGTGGTGGACTATTAGGATATGGAGGTGGTAGGTTATCCAATGGCTCCCATTCATCATCTTTTTCCTGTTTTTCTTCTTTCTCATCCGCTTTTAGTGTGAATATTGAGGCTGGAAAAGGACTTGAAGTTCTGATCCATAATCCTGCATAATCACTTTCCTCCTGGCTAAAAGGTTCTTTTGAATTAACATATATATTTAAGGCCTGGCAAATCCAGTCATCAAAGGATCCAAAAACAGGCCAAGAGACATGTGGTCTTAAAGGCTCCTTTGGCCACTCTATCATGCAATATGAACTAATTTTAATTTACTTTTTCCTTCTCTGGGGCCCCTATCGTTCCAATTTTTAATCATTACTCCTAATGGACTTTCTGGTGGTATGTCCGTTAATTTGTTCCCTTTTCTCTGGTCCCAGGTCTTCGATTCTGTCTGACCCATCTAGGAATTTTACTGTGGCAATTCCTACAGCCCTTGGCTGCCCAGTAAGAGTGTCTTGCAGGGGGTTTAAGACCTATCACCCACCCACGAATCCTATAGGAATCGCTTCGATCCTTCACCAGACAAGTCCCTCGTGGGAGATTGGAACCACGGTTAGAAGACCTCCGCACTCGCTTCAGAACTAGGTGCTGTCTCAGTCACACGTCACACTCTTACACACAGGCAACCAAATCCACCCAACCAAAGGGTACACCCTTTAAATACTCACGACTCCGTCATCTTCGTTCGGATCTTCGCACACAGAATTACGGGCAAAATACAATGCTGCAGCCGGCAAGGGAGCTCTTAAAAAAAATAAATTATTTGCTTGCCTTTATTCGTGTTCGAGATGGCGTTAGTCCTGACCCAACTCGAACAGGAGCCACCGAATGGTGGGGCGCCCCTCCTGGATCAAGTCAGAATTCAGGAACCAAGACCATCCTGGATGAGCCCCCAGTTGTGGTAAATAACGATTGAGTTATTCCAATTAAAGTTAATTTATTTGAATAGAGGTAAGCAAACAGCGCTGGGTGCGCTGGGAGTCTCTGCTCCACCAAGACACACACCTTACACTTCCCATCCCTGGTTTTTGTCTCTTCTACTAATGCATATTCATAGCGGGCGTGTCCTCCTCCAAGCAGGTCCTCTTCATCTTCTTCTTGAGTCTTCTCGACCCCAGCCCCCATGCAGGCTCTCCCCACAGACTTCTGCTTAACACTGCACAGCCAGCAACAAAACTAGTCTTCTCAACCCCAGCCCCTACAGCCAGCAACAAAACTGGTCTTCTCAATCCCAGCCCCCACACAGGCTCCCCCAACAGAATGCTTAAAAGTGCTAATGGTCCAGCAACAAAACTGGTGGAGGCCGGTCCTGTCAGATATCCATTGCGGAACACAATACATTAACCACTGAACACAAAAACTATATACATACATTAACCATCTCTCTTAGTCTCTCGGTTATACAAGGATGTGTAAAACAGAAGGTCACATTTTATCATGCGGCCCTAGCATTGCTCCACATTGACACGAATCAGATGAACACATTTCACATTCTGCATTGTATTTAATCTTATTTAAACTGAATTATTTTTCTCTAGAAACAATTCAAGCTCTTTCAGTCTGTGAAATCATGGTAGTTTGGATCAAGCATTTGAGACTGATTTCTTCGATATATGTTAGGGAATTCTTGTTGAAATGAGAGGGCCAGAAAAGCAAATAACCCAAGAGGCAGGCATGACATTTGCTGGACATATGGAGCCTCCCAGGTACCAATCCCTGCCCTATCTAATGCAGGCTAAGAACTGAATAGGCACTGGCTTTCCTCTGTCCACCCCAGTTAAGTTTCCTGCGCAGCATATTTTTGTCTATTTGAAGAGAGAATGTTTGCACATGTACTTCCTTTATTTTCTCTTCCCCTCTATTTTTAGTTAAATTACTGAGTTATTTTTACCTGAAGTACTAAGGATATTTTTTGAGTAGGTGAAGATTTTTGTATGGACCTTTGAGGCACAATGCCAGACCTGATTGATAGCTAGAGGACTGTAATCTGTAGGGTTTTGATGTGCTGTAACAAAAAGGGACTGGGATATTGTAAGACTCTGTAGCCAATAACTTAGGCTCAGGTGAGGATCTCAGTGAAGTAGCAATTTATTCGCCACTGCAATGGTGGGCGTCCTACAAGCAGGAGCACACCTACTAGTTCCATAACAGAGTTTGTATACTTTTTTTTCTCGAGGACCGGGACCCTCCCCTGTTTCCCCATTGACTGGATAATCCAGGTTCACAATCTATCCGGTGCTTCACAGACAGTACATGGCTTTCAGTTGCCGGCCTGTTATAAGTCAAAAGTAAGGTGGTGGCTCCATGGCCACTTGTTTCAATAGTGCAGTTTCACTTAACCACTGTACTAGTCCTTTTACTCAGGGGATAATGCAACAACCAACAGCTGTCATAATTCCTTCAACTACTATCAAGGATGTAAATATGCCTAATTTTTCTGCCAATTCACTGGCAAGGGTGGTAAGTCCATGCAATGCTCTAGTTACTGTGCCATCCGGGGTAGTACTGTTAGGTATAAAAGTGCAACAATGGTTGCTCAGTATCCTTACAGTTACAAACAAGGTCTTTCACTGACAAACACGGTGCATTTTCAGCAGCCTATCAGCCTTGTTTCAGTCATAGCTTTTGATTTCACAGGGAAACTCTTTTCTGCCCTTCTTCCAAATTCATTAGGAGGGAAAAAAGGCTTCGTTTGGCTGGGTGAACAAATGAGGAACAGCTTTCTTGAGACTTTCTTCAAAGATTTAATGTAACTACTGGAGGCTTAGTTGGCTGTGCCAAGAAGATGGAGAACATCAGTGGGGGACAGATGTATCTAATGCGAAGAGAAAGACAGGTTTCAAAAACTTGCCTGTGTTATTTATTCTGGTATTTTTTTCAGTATGTATGTTCCTTCCCTGTAAGATTCTTGCTCTTTAAATTGCTGTTCAATATAACCTCTGGTGTTTGAAGAGTTAGATGGGTCCACAATATATTCTGGAAGTTGGATAAATGGCCTTCAATAAAGGATACTAATTACTATGGACAACTATTTCTTGCGAGTCTTTTCTTTCTACAGCTTCAAGCATGCCTTTGAAGGAGATGCATTGAAAGTATAACTATTAATGAACAGTCTTCTGACTAGCTTGGATCTTTTGTATTATACCTCTTGGGGCTTCTGAAAAGCTTTCTGTGACATAGACACGGAAAACTGAATACAAATAATAATTTTTCAAATCCATTATTAGAGGTTCCTATTAGCTTTAAGCACTATGAAAACACTTTCTTTGCCAAACAATTTGTGGTTTTGTTTTTTTTCTAGAATATGTGATAATCCTTTCTTATTTTCAAAAGACAATTCTGTTTGGACTTTGGGGGGGGGGAAAGTCAGTTTCTTTGCCACTTCCTACTCTGTCAGGAAAATACAGAAGTAGTGAGTCTAAATGATACATGATACTCAAATAATACATGATACCCCTTTCCATACTAATGCAGGGAAATACATACTTTTTGCTGGGGCAAATAATTGGTAACTTTTCTGAACAAATAATCCTGGTACCCCATAATTCATATTATGTTATTAAATGTCTATCAGTAGAAAGCTCTTTAAGTTTAGATCTGTAACTGTTTACTCATGGTGTTACTGGGTTTGGTAGTGTTCTTGTTTACCCAGATACGTAGTGATAGCAAGAAACACCCACTGATAAGTGGCATGCAGATGAAACATTGCTTTCAAGAAGAAAATTAGAAATTCCTGCTTCATCAGGGTCTGTTTATTTGCCAGAAGTCTGTTTCATTCCTAGATGATTTTTCTTCTCTAATTTTGAGCATCCACACTTCTTAGGGTACAAGTAGTTGGCACATGGATCCTTCAGAAGACAGGAAAAAAATGTAGATGATGTGCTCTAATGATGTACTCTAAAGCACTGCTTGTCAGGAAGTAGGAGACACAAACCCATTTCAATCTGTGCTTATTTCTGAGGGGATCATACACATGCTGACTTGCCTCAACAGCCTGTCTTGAGGAGTGCATGCACAGTAAATAACCTGATTTCCCTGCTGCATGAAGTGTATTTTCTGTCTTGTCTGAAGCAAGGAGGTGCTAGCCCTCCTTTGAAGAGTCTTCTTAGTTTGGTGATTGAGAACTGTCTCCTGAACACCTCATTCACATACACAAGAGCATGCCTTTCTCTCCCGCAGTTAATTCCTTAACTCTTTCCTCTGGTGCCTTGCAAAGTAAACTACCCTAGCATCTAACTAAATAATTGTGAATCCATATTCTCGGCTGGAAGACCAAGCTTCTGCAAGGCGTTAAATGGTTATATGAAACAAATAGTAGCTTATACTTATTACACATTTCCTCATATAATTTGCATTACTTGGGAGGTGGGAGCCATGGGGGAATTAGATGGGAGCTGCGGTAAGTTTATCTAAATTTTAACAAATTTGAGATCTGTTCTGTGGATGACTGTCCGTCTCTTGGTCACAATCACCTTGCCTATTATCAAAGAAATAGTCAACAAAATGTAGGAAAGCAGTTTTATGGGAAATATGAAAGCTGATATTGCTAAATAGTTAAAAACTTGACATTTTTAGAAAGGAATACGTTCCAAGGTCAGCAGAATCTCTAAGAAAATGAGTATTATAGAAACCTTGTTCAAAAGTATACTGAAACAATTATGTAATAAAGCTTCATTTAAATGAAAATACTGCTTGCAATTCTGATGAAGCTTTAAATTTATGAAAAATACACAAAGATTCATAAGTGATGTAAAAAAGAGGACCCTCACAAATCTGGAAAGCATCAAAAAGTAGCAAAACCCCCTTTCCCTGGGGAAAGGGAGGATCCTGACAGGAAGAGACTGGCAAATTCCTGCTACATTCAGATCCTGCTACATTCCTGCTCTTCAGATTATGCCCCAGGCAGAAGAGTCCTCAAAGGGCTACCAGAAGAAGCCCTGATGACTTTCCACCATGCGCTTATTCATCACCACAGGCAGATCTTTGCACTGGGCAGATCTGAAACTGCCCTGTGCAGCTGAGGTTGCTGAGGCATCTTTTTCACAAGCTGCTGAAGCTCAGGATCCAGGCTGGGTGTGCTGTTTCATAGTGGTTGGCACCGGACCCTGGGATTTTGGTGCAGGCTCACAGCAATTTGGGGCTGAGGCTGGTCTGGTAGTGGACCAGTTTGGGGTACGGCTGCAACGGTGCAAGAGACCACTTCTCTCTGGGATGGGTGGGGAGCTCCACGAGTGTGTTGGAGCCTGAGATCTACTACAGCACGATGATGCATCCAGTAGCATATGGGCTGTGTGTACGCTTGGAATATCTGCTTGCTGCTGACTCACTGGTGCCTCTGCAACCACCATGTGTGAAGGAGAAGACAACCCTCTGTGTGACCGAGTCCCACTGCTGGCTGATGTCATCTTGGGCGTCTGCAGGAATAAGCAGTTGTATTTAAAAAAAAACAAAAAAACAAAAAACAACAAAAAAACCAACCATACATCACAAAAAACAAATAGGGGCTTTCTGAAATTGGCATTGAAATGGGATTTTAGTTTCCTGGTGGAGGTGAAGACAATGAAAAGGCTCTTCAGACTTTGTTGCTGTTTTTGATATTTGTGGGTTAATTAATAGAAGTGACTCATTTTTGTGCGGAGAACTCTGCTGGGGGGAGGGAAGAAGTAGATTGGATTTTCTGGCAGTGTGTAGAAGAGCAGTGATGATTTTATACAAAGCTGGTGAGTAGATTCTTCTTAAATATGCATTCAGCAGCTGTTTTGTTCAGCTATTTTGTTCTGCTCCCATTGGAATCAGAGGAAGAAATTAATCGGGATTCCTTGGAAGTAGATGCAAGAGAATGGTGCGATCATGTCCTCTCTGTGAGCTATCTGTAGTGTCTGTCCCCACTACAAGTTGGGGGAAAAGCCAGACAAGGCTTAGCAGGCTCTCTACAAGTTTGCAAATGATAGTGCGCTCTTATTTCCAAGGAAACTACTTTTCTTTATACTGAGAAGCTGGTGGGAGTTGTGCAGTGGGTAGGTTAATACAGTTCTCAGATGGGCTCAATGGTGGCAGACATGATAGTTTAACTGGAATATGAAGTCAAGTGATTGGACTTTTAGATTAGGCTCAGGCAGGTGCGATGTTCTGACCTTGCAGTGCTTGTGTGAGCCCACTTCTCCTGCCCTCTGTTTGGATATCGCTCTGCCCCTTACTGGGGCTTCATGCGTTAACTCCAGGCTTGCTGCTGTGGCTGCCAAAGGCTGAAGAGTGCAAAGAAAACTGCTGTGGTCCTAACAGGCTCCCGAGTCTGTCCTGTGGTTGTTCCCTGGCTGTACCATAGGGTTGGCTCTTCCCCATGCTTCACTGGCTCTTTAATAATGTAGAGAGCCCTGATGTGTGATACTCCAGGCTGTGGGCAGTTACTTGTTTTCTGTTGGCCTTGAGTAGACAGGGCAAATGAGATTATTGCCCATCTGCCCTGCTGGTTTGTGGGGAGAGCATCTCACCTGAGGGTTCCCAAAGTGGCTTTGTGCACAGTCAGCTGGGTGGTTCAAATTGCCTGAGCTGCTGATCTGAACAAAACTGATGGATCCAAGCCTGAAAACAAGAAAACTGCTTCCCCAACTGTGGAGAGATACACAGGTGAATGTAGCATCACTGCTGCAAGCTGGGTAGGGCTTTGTAGTCTAGATGTTGTAGCTGGGCTGGCTGGATGCTGCTCACCTCTGGTACATCTTATGTGGAGGCACACATCTGGGTAGGCTTTCACTGTTCTTTATATCTGCAAAGCAGGTGTTAACACTTTGAACTA
Source organism: Nettapus auritus (assembly GCA_011076525.1). NCBI lineage: Eukaryota > Metazoa > Chordata > Aves > Anseriformes > Anatidae > Nettapus > Nettapus auritus. The sequence goes on along the minus strand of MU016697.1, from coordinate 650,264 downwards.
CCGTTCTCACACCTAATAATCCACCCTGACAGATGACAGTGTGATAAATAATCGGGCCTCAAATAGGATTCCAATTAAAATTTACAGTTTATTAAATGAATAAAGGCAAGCAAACAGCTCTGGGTGTGCCAGGAGTCCCTGCTCCACCAGGATGCACACCTGTTACATCACTTAGCTGGTTTTTATGCTCCTAGACTAATACATATTCATCACTATTCCTAGAAAAGGGAGGGTTAGTATAATTAGTTTCCGGAGTCGAAAATTTCTCCTGGACGCATGTGTATTAGTCTCTGGTGGTCTCTCTGGGGGTCGCTCGTGCTGAAGGCTCGTAGTCTTCCTCCCAGGCTTTGTCCTTCAACTCCCCCCTTTCTCCTTATTTGGTGGCATTTTTTTGTCAGATATCCGAGGCTTGCACAGCGTCCCATGCAAAAGTCAGCAGTTTCCTAAAAAAAACTCCTTGGTTCTTATCTCCCAGACCCGAGTCTCAGTGTTCGTCCTTCAAACCCTCTATTTACACAAATTGCTGGACCTTTCCTTCTCATGATACAAGAACTATGTACACTAATCACTCTGTTTTTCTTTGGTAGAAGGTTATATTTCATCATGTGGCCCTAGTATTATTCCATACTGACACAAATCAAATTAACACATTTCACAACAGGATTTCTTTTGTCAATGCTTGCCTGCATTTCCCCTGAGGGGAAACAGAGTTGTGGTATCCATTTCAGGCATCTATCCCCAGCCCGCGGTATGCTATCTGAAAATGAAAGATTCCAGTCAGACTTCACACAAGCACTGCACAGGAGATGGAAACAAAGCATGAGGACTTCAGTATCTCTTCTTGTTTTGCAGCTTAAAACTCTCACTGTTCCTGTTCTGCACTAAATCTCTCTAAAATCTCTTTAATTTGGTTCCCAGTGATCCTGAGAGGCATATGATCCTGTCCCGGGACTTGAAGTTTGGTGTTTTTTCCTAGGTTAGCTATTAGAAATGTGAACGATCACTTTGCCTCTCTGAGGTGTGGGCTTCTACCTGCAAAAGGAAGACCAGCTACTTACTACCAAGCCCAGTGCCCAGGAGAAATCATGTTTTTTTCTTAACTCTTTCATGATTGTCAGATGCTGGTAAGAATTGTTAAAACACCAACTGTTTTCCTACCTCTTGTCTTTTAAAAGCTGTAACCCTTTAAAATAAAATTCAGAAACAGTAACCAAGCAAAAAAACTGAATTAATAAACCTTGACTTCCCAGCATAGTTTGATGTGATTTTAATCTGATTATTAGACTCTCGGTACATCTTGCAAGCTTGTAAAAGATACATTGCCGGCAGAAACATTTTCATTACTGGGGAAACTTTTTGTTGTTGTTGAGGTATGTGTTGCCTGCCATAAATACTCATCTGAGAGGCAAAGGTCACTTGGTAGCTGCTTAGCAGCTTTACTTTGTGAAATGAAACTTGAGGACTGTGTTGGATCTGCAGCAGAATGTGGGGTGGGTGGGTGGGTAAAATAGATGAGGGAGAATCTGTTCCTTAGCATTGTAGCAGCCAGATTATTTTCTGGCCTTTTTTTTTTTTTTTTTTCTCATTTTTAAAATTTTCCTCTCCTTAACATTCAGGATCCAGTAAGACACGTAGAAGGGATAGCCTTGGTAATTAACCCCCCCCATGTTTATTTACAGGGCTGCACAGTACAGCCTGTGGCATTAAGGGATGTGTTCCCAATGCCATGACCTTCTCCTGTGCCAGCCCAGGGGATTTATCTGCAGAGGAGCAGATGCAAATGTGGGCTTGTTTGCTAGGCTAACCAGAACAATTTGGTAACCAAAGGCAGTGGGTAATCAAGCCTTGACTTAGGAATTTCATTATCTGTACAGAAACCAGCCTGAAGATCACAGAGATTCTGACATGTTTGGTGTGCAACCTAAATGCATCCTGAACATAAAAATGAGTTCAGTTTCCATGGTCCATTCAGATTTCAGTCTACTTCTGTGGGGAGTCTGCATGTATAAGCACCAATTTCTGTTAGAGATCTTAATATCTTTACAGATCTTAGTGGCCCAAGTGACACACCTGACACTAGGTGAGAGAGCAGCAAGTTCTCACTCCAAACTGTTTAATTTGGGGCATCTTATTTCTCTATAGATTTTTTAACCAGCCCTCACAGTAGGATCGTCTTGTTCCAGATTCTTCAACAAATGTAGTTTGGGGATAAATTTTAGAGGCAAAAATAAATTGCCACCATTGTAGCCAACAGTTCTCTGTTTTCCTTAGTGCTTAAATGACATTTGGTAATGTATGAGGATGTGTGTGTATATATATGAATGTTATATTTAAACAGGAGAGCCTTAAATTTGTCATTTAGAGCAGGGTTTCACAAATCTTTTTTGATTAGTTAGGTTTGGTCCTGAGAACAGATGCCATCAGCAGCAGTGACAGCCCCAGGAATAGCAGCTGCTGGTTCCAAGACCAACATCTACAGCATCAGTGCAAGGAGCAGCACACGGCTTGTGCCCTGCCATTGTAGGAGCTTCCTTTGTGCAAGGTCTGTAGTGCAGGTCCAGTTCGCTGCTGAAATTGGGATCATTTCCTTTACTGCTTAAAGCATAAAGTGCTGCCAAATCTTACGAGCGGAAATGATGGAAAAGTAAGCAAGCAACAAAACTTTCTTCTCCTGGAAAGCGCTGAAGTGTTTCCTGAAAGGATATTGCTTTCAGCGTATTTCTTATTGTGGTGGTGCCTCAGATGCAGGACAGCATTTCAACCAAGATGTTCTGCTTATCCTGTTTTGATGAGATCTGGGATTAAAAACCAATATGCAAACCTGCTCTGAAGCTGGTAGAAAACTCTCTTATAAAATTGCATCTAAACACTGCATAATACGTGGTGAGCTGTGCCTGGCTTTCTGGGTGTGCAAGGAAGCTCACCCCAGCTGCAGTTGTTACCTTACAGAAGAAACGTCGATGCCTGAGCCACAAAGTGGGATCACAGCAATGGTGACAAAATGCCTTCTGAAGGTTACGGATCTGTCTCCTATGGCTCTTGGAGAGCCGTGGTTGCATGTGGCCATACATCCCACCTAGTCTTTCCCACTGCATAGGGAGTGACCCAGAACCAATAGCTTAGGCTACTTGAGTGATATCAGAGGAAACAGCTCTGACAATGCGGATTAAATTGTGAATTACATTGAACCCTTGCTCCTGTGCAAACCAGGATCCAGTCCTCCAACAAGAAATGAGTCAGAAAGTGGGTTTTCAGCCTGTTAGCCTGCATGCTAACATGACTTAGAAGCATCCTGCATGCTAAGAAGGCTTAGCGTTATGCTGCTTGTATAAGCTCTTCACTTTCTTTATTAAACTATTTATCTGGGGGAACTTCATATTTTCTTTTAGGATAAACTGGAGATAATGCAATGTGCTTGTTTTAATTTGCAAGGTTAACTGATCTAATTATCTGTGTGTGTTTATTTAAATCCTTTCGAGCACTAGGAGATTGCAGGTGGCTGCTTTGTATTCCACCAACAGGAGATCTCTTAAAATGAGATGATATAGCTCAGTGGGTATTCTTGTATAAAGGATTTTCTAATAATGTACGAATTTATTAAAGACAAAGATAAATTGAGGGTTTATTTACATTAAACAAATTCACGAAGAACTATTTTTTCCCTTAAACTAGAAAAGGCCAAATGCCATCTACTTTTACTATGTCGAAGGATTATCTGTATTCTGCAAAGACGCTGGGCACCAGCATGTTGGGTCAGAGCTTTTGACGTTTCCTTTTTGGTGTCAGACAAGTTACTTAGCGTTTCTCAGTTAATATTTTTGCAAAGCCTAAACTAAAGACTTGAGGACTGGAGCAATGCAACAAGCAGCACCACAGTGCTAAACTTCTGCCTCTGGGTGAATGAGTGCAACATTTGTGCTTTTCTGTTGCTGTGTGCATGGCTGTTTGAAGAAAAGAAACGTGCTCCTTGGAATGCCTAGATAAAATTTAAGAAATCGGTGTACTGGGTCTGGCTGGAATGTTAACTTTCCCTGCAGCAGCCCATACAGTGCTGTGCTCTGCACTTGTAGCTAGAACAGCAGTGGTATCACACCAGTGTTGTGTCTGATGCTGAGAAGTGCTGGCACAGCATCAGGACTCTCTCTAACCCTCCTAGGGGGTGGGCCAAAAAGTGAGAAACATCACCAGGGCAGCTGACCTAAACCAACCAGAGGGATATTCCATAACATATGATGTCACACTCAGCAATAAAAAGTGGAAAAAGGAGGAAGAGGGGAGGGGTGGGTACTCGTTGCGAAAACATCTGTCCTCCCGAACATCAGCTACGTGCATTGAGGCCCTGCTACAAGGACGTGGTCAAGCATCGCTCATTTGTGGGCAGTAGAGAGTAATTTCTTTCCTCTGCACTTCCACATAGCCTTTACTTGTTTTGTTTTATTCCCTTTCCCCCTCCCTTTTCCCCTTTCCCTTTTCTCCCTTTAGTTGAATTGTTTAATTAGTAATAATATTTCATTAATATTTTTTCCCCTTTAATTAAATTATCCTTATCTCAACCCGTGAGTTGTTCTTACTTCTTCCCCTCCTCATCTAAGGAGGGGGAGTGAGAGAGCGGTTGTGGTGTGCCTAGCACGGTAAAACCACCACAATGGGAGGGGAATAGTCTTCTCCTTTCCTTACTGATATACATCTTCTAACTTTTACATGGTCCAATGGGACAGCAAGCTAGTGGTTAAATTCTCACCTTGTTTTGTTGCTTTCTGCACACCTGAGTTCCTCGGAGCCAAGGAGGTGCCTGTAATAGTTACACCTAGATCTGCTACTTAGAAAAGCTGTTTCAGTATCTGGTGTTTACACCAGGTGGTTGCAAAGCAGAACATGATACAGAGATCCAGCTCTCTAGCTGCTGATGTTAAACTGCATGGAGTGCTGTCTGGGGAGAAGAGGGGCTTTTTAGCTCAGGTGCTGCACGAACGTGGCCGGCCTGCCTCCCGATCAGAGTCGGCTCATGTCTACACCTCTGCTCCAGGTCCTCTTGATCTTCCAGCTCTGGGATTAGCTGGAATGCAACTAGCTTGCACTCGCCTACGCCTGCCAGCCTAGAGTCACCAAGGTGCACAAGTTTTGTAGGGCCAGTAAATTTCCTTTGTGCTGCAGAAGGCTTTCTCTTAGTAACTGTGCATTGGCTCTTACTGCTCACCATGTTAATGAAATGTTGTTCCTCCTGTTAGCTCACAAAGCCACCTTTGCTAAACAGATGGAGAATCATTTGCTCTTTCCTGAGCGAGCCTTAGTTCCGTGGCCCAGCACATTCATCTTATCTTTCGGGGAGCTTTGTTCACTTTAGCAAAGCTTATATCTTTCTTCACTTAAGCACCTGCCAGTGATAAACAGAAGAGACAGGTGCTAATCTCCCTGGGTCTGCCACTCCCCAGGGAAAAGTCCATTTGATTGTGTATATGAATTGCTGATGGATCACTGTGTTTAAATGTGGCAGCAATAAAGGGAACTGGCAGAAGCCCTTCCCCAGTTAGGGATGTTTTTAAAGGTTGGCTGACTGGGGCTCTGCAGAATATGCTGCAGTGAACAGGCATATTCTGGCGAGTGTGTAAAACAGTACTGGTTTCAGATGGTGGTGTCTATGGAAGGGCTTACTTTTGCTGATCATTACACTTCAGCTGCTCTTTTATAGGCTGTCAAAACATAGAGCCAAACTCTGAAGTCTTTCCCTGGATTATATGTGGTCTTTACTTGAGCAGGGCCTGCACTAAGTGAGCAAAAACTAAATAAGGCTGTCAAGGATTTGACCTAGAGTATTTACTCACAGGAGGCCCAGTGAGAATTGCAGACTTAATGCTACGTTGCAAATGTAAGCATTTGAGCGCATACTCCTGTACTTATACAAGTTAATTGTCTAATCTTGAAACCAAGTGCCCTGTACTTTTTAAAGAGGTTTATGCATGAGACTAATTATGTGCTGTTAATTTGGCTGCTAGCAGCCCTGGTGATGTTCCTTCCTCACTTTTTGCCCACCCCCAGACTGCCAGCTCTGGGGGGCTTGGGGGGAGTCCTGATGCTGTGCCAGTATTGTGCAGCAATAGACACAACACTGGTGTGATACCAGTGCTGTTCTAGCTACAGGTGCAGAGCATGGCACTGTATGGGCTGCTGAAGGGAAAGTTAACATCCCAGCCAGACCCTGTAGTGTTGATTCCTTCAGTCTTTGTCCTGAAGACCAGAAATTTCAGGATGTGTGATCCACAAGCGTGCTGTGTGGGGTGTGGTGGTTTTACTCGGATGGGCGGCCGAGCTCCACCACAACCGAGCTCCACCACAACCGCTCTCTCACTCCCCGCCTCCTCAAAGAGGAGGGGGAGAAAAGTCAACACAAAGAGCTCGAGGTTTGAGATGAGAATGATTTAATTAAAGGGAAAGGGAATGGGGAGAAAAAGTAACAAAAGAAACAACAAGGCCGCGTGGAAGCACAGAGAGAAAGGAAAAAAAAGTTATTCTCTACTTTCCCATCAACGAGCGATGTTCGGCCACATCCTGGGAAGCAGGGCCTCAAAACGTGTACTGGTTGTTCAGGAGGGCTGCCCTCCCCCACAAGAGCCCCCTTTATTGCTGAGTGTGACATCAGGTGTTATGGAATATCCCTTTGGTCGGTTTAGGTCAGCTGTCCTGGTGATGTCCCCTCCCCATCAATTGCCCACTCCCAGCCTGCTGGCTCCTGGGGGCTTGGAGGGAGTCCTGATGCTGTGCCAGCACTATGCAGCAATAGACACAACACTGGAGTGATACCAGTGCTGTTCCAGCTACGAGTGCAGCTACGAGTGCAGCACTGTGTGGGCTGCTGCAGGGAAAGGTGACTCCATCCCAAACAGACCCAACACATGGGGAAATTTTGTTAGCGTGTGGATGCTTTCCTCACGTAGATGAGTATACACGGCGAGGTTACTAGTGTTTCATCTGTGGCAGCATGCAAGGGCAAGAGGGAAGTAACTGGGTGTAAGGGGAGAGGGACAGGCATAGGTTGGGATAGGGCACTTCCATCATCATACTGAAAGAATTTGAGCTTTCAGTTGTCTCTAGTGCATTGGAGGTGGCTTTAAATATACTGACAATTTGGCATTTAATCTTTGCAAATAAGCAGATTTATGAGTTGCCTGAACTCTCATGGTCATGCTAGGCAGTAATAGCTAAGAGCTTTGAGCAAAGATCTTAGCCCTTGCACAGCTCCTGGAGATGCTCAGCCAAGTTCTTCCCCCTCCTGTTCTCCTCCAGCCTGCATGTGACAGTGCTGAGAATCAAGTCAACATGATAGCCCTTTGTAGGAGTTGTGGGGAGGTAGGTTTCCAGAAGTCCTGCTGTGCTAAGGACATGCTTTTCATGTCATTCCTACCTTATGTGAAAGACACATGAAAGACTAAGATGACACTGAACTAATAATGCTTCAGGAGCAGAGGAAGGTAGCTGTCCAGGTGCTTTTGCTTCAGACATGTTTAAGTGGATCAGAGCTTCTGTAATTGTTGTTGTTTAGGAGCTGCACTGACATACATTAGGATTTAGTCAAGATGGTATCACTTATAGTTTGGGCTGTCACGTGTAAAACCAGTGGATGTTAAGTTCTAGGTTTGTGAATGATGAACCCCAGTCTTGGGCTTCCAGCTGAGGTTCCAGTTCAAAGTTCAGTGCGTTGTAGCCAGTCTTGATCTCACCATGATGTAGCTGTGAGACAGGCAGTCTGTGTTATTGGACCTTCAGACAGCAGGGCTTTCCAAAAAGGGAACCCAAAACAACCAAAAACAAGCAGACCTCTCTGCAAAGAAGTGTAAGATTTCCCAGCAGCTCCACTGACACTAGGTCTCGTAGTTAAGAGGGCCTGTGACTGCGGAGTCTGAGATGACTGCTTTTTATATGGCGATTTCCCAGCTGGTATGGAAATACGGCTGTCAACAGACCTGCTTTGATTAGAAAAAAAATAATAAAATCCAGGTGCCATTAGTAATATGTAGGGATCCCAGACTTTTAATAAAATCTAGGGGCTGTGAGAGAGAGGAAGATTTTTTTTTCCCTTTGTGACACTGTAGTGTTTGACTTATCACCAGACGCCTGTGAGCTCTTCAGAGGCTGTAAGGGCAGCTTTACTTGAGCGTGGAGGTGAAATATATATATAAATGTTGATGAATTCATAGCCAGTCAGGTGTTTTAAAGGAGAAGGTGCTTTGTGAAGTTGAAAAGCAATGAAATGAGGTGGCTTGGTTTGTGCAGGTAGCTCTGCTGAGCGGGAAAGAAGCATGAGCATGGGGGTGGTTGGTAGGGAAGGCAGAGAGAAGCCCTGGATGAAGACGGGAGTAAATGAGCCCACTTGAGCCAAGTGGGAGACAGCAGGAGGAGGAAAGTTCACTGCCTGCTTAATTGCAGGGGGTGCCACAGTCCCACTGTGTACACAAAGCCCTGTAATTAGCACTGAGGTGCTAGCGTGTTAATTAATGATTTACTTGCACTGACCTCTGACCCCGAGGCAAATAAAGGGGATTTGTTTTGCTTCTCTTCTCTTCTCTTCTCTTCTCTTCTCTTCTCTTCTCTTCTCTTCTCTTCTCTTCTCTTCTCTTCTCTTCTATCCTATCCTATCCTATCCTATCCTATCCTATCCTATCCTATCCTATTAACCGCATGAAGTTTAACAAAAGCAAGTGCCGGGTTCTGCACCTGGGACGGGGCAACCCTGGCTATACATACAGACTTGGCGACGAGATGCTGGAGAGCAGCCCCGCAGAGAGGGATCTGGGGGTCGTGGTTGACAGCAAGTTGAACCCCGAGAGGGTGGTCGCACACTAGAACAGGCTCCCCAGAGAAGTAGTCACTGCACCAAGCCAATCTGAATTTAAGAAGCGTTTGGACTGTGCACTTAGTCACATGGTTTAAACTTTTGGGTAGACCTGTGCAGTACCAGGAGTTGGACTTGATGATCCTTATGGGTCCCTTCAACTCGGGATATTCTATGATTCTATGATTCTATTAACTCCTCGACTTGCTGAGTGGAGGCCCCGTAGTCCCCAGCATCACACAGCTGGGCAGGGGCTATGTGTGTCCTTTGTTGCCTGAGGGTGCCGGCTGTGCCTGCAGGGGATCAAATCCCTGCTCCATCCCCTCCGCCCTTTCAGGGAGGAGCTGTGGGCTCTGCTCCCTTGGCTGGAATTGCTCCTACAGGATGATGTGGGAAGGGAACTGGGTTCGTTTTTGAGTTACTGCTGCAGGGAGGACAGCTCCCCTGCTCCACATGTCCCCTTGCACAATCCCATATCCCTGTGTGCCTCCAGCAGTCCCTGTGTCTCCCTGCCTGTTTGCTCTGTGTGAGGTCAGAATCTGTCCCTTCCTCTTCATACACTCCCATGTTGTCTCCTGAACCTCTTCTGCTCGCTGAATCCAAGCGGCTCGGTTCTGACCCAAAAAGCAAGCTTGAATCTATACGTGTGCACATTGTCCTGGTCCTTGTTCTGAAATGGGCTCCGGGAGTGTTAAGGTAGGGCTGAGGAGAGCATGAGGAGGATGGGGAATGGGAAGGGATCACCAAGGATCCTCCCCAGGAACATCTTGGGGGCAGAGCCTCCAAGGTGTCAGCCTAAGTCCTGCAAGATAAGTGTAATGAGAGGATGAGGGACTTCTTACGGCATTCAGAATGAGACCAGGGGCTTCTGGGCCCCCTTTTCCCAATGTTCATCCCCAAAGTGTGTAGTGACATGGCAGTGAGGTGGTGGTAGGGGTAAACACGTAGAACAGCATCTGCACAGAGCTAGATGCATTTTGTAGCAGTAGAAATGGATGCAGAAGTCCCCATATCCTCAGGGACACTTGCTGTCATCATCATGCTCCCATTTGACTAGATGGCTTCCAGCAGAGCCCGGGGTCTGCCCCGTGACTGGGGTGGCAGACACCCCAACAGCCTCCTACAGGACCCCAACCAAGCCCCTTAGCCTCAAGCCCACACCGGGATTCAGGTTGCTGACTTCCACGCGATAGGAAAAGATGATCTGAGGAAGCACTGGGAAAAGGAGAGGAGCAGCACTGACCTCTCCTTCCCCTGGGTGGTAGGAGGATAAATAGCTTACAGAATGTAAAGTGCTTGATACTATGGAAATAGGAACTCCATAAGTTACTTAGTTCACACACATGCAACTCCCAGAGAGCGTAACTAGTGTTGTTCTTTCTTTTTTTTTTTTTTTTTTTTTTTTTTATAGTATTATTGCTTCAGGCATTACACCTGAAAATGCCAGATGTACTTAAATCAAGTGCGGTGGTGTCACTGCATAGTAATAGTGTTGTATCGGGGGGGTGGACTGGTCTGATTTCTCTCTCAAGACTGCTCGGAAGAGCGTGATGAGGAGTGGATTAGAAGGCAGATGGGTTCCTCTCTATTGGAGGATTACATTTTTATTAAAGGAGCTGGTTGTTGCTTCAGTGGAGGGCCAGTGGTGGCAGCTGTGATCAATACAGATCAATTGTAGATATAACCTCTGGTTCCCTCTTTGTTGCGTTTCTGAGTATGTAAAATGGTGAGAATAGCAACCTCTACATCACAGAGCAAGGGGATAAAATGCATTAAATGCCAGGAGAAGCTCAAATGCCTCGGTGAGGGGAAGACACATAAGTACCAAGTTGCAAAATGTTCAGAGTCAAATACCAGCAGGAAGAACAACTTCAGCATTGGAAGTAAGTCATCAGGGTATCTGAAAAGGGGAAAAAAAGTGCATGAAAGTGCATGAAAGGGCTCAAGGGCTGAGATAAGGATGAGGAGATCGCACAGTAATTATCATGATGGGCAAAATAGACTCAGTGTCTATTATCAGGGAGATAGTAAGATTTATTACCTATTACTAACAAGCCAGAGAAGTGAGAAACAAAGGAAAAAGCACCAAAAGCACCTTCCTCCCCCCAAAAGCACCTTCCTCCCCTCATCGCCAAGGACTGCCGGATGCAGTCCTTGCTGAACTGATCCAGCGTGGGCTGCCCACAGGCAGCAGCTCTTCAAGAACTGCTCCAGATATGGGTCTGTACCACGGGGTCCATCCCTCAAGAGCAAACTGCTCCAACCTGGGTCCCCCACGGGCAGCAGCTCCTTGCAGGTCACCTGCTCCTGCGTGGTCTTCTCTCCACGGCCTACACGTCCAGCCCGGAATCTGCTCTGGCAGGGGTCTTCCACAGGCTGCAGTCTCCGTCGGGGCAGGTCCACCTGCTCCACCATGGTCTCCTCCACGGGCTGCAGCGTGGAACCCTGCTCCACCGTGGTACTCCATGGGCTGCAGGGGGACATCCTGCTTCATCATGGTCCTCACCACAGGCCGCAGGGGACTTCTGCTCCGGCGTATGGAGCACCTCTCCCCCTCCTTCTTCATTGACCTTGACTCCTGCAAGGCTGTTCCTCACTCCTCTCACTCTCCCAGCTGCTGTGTGGTGCAATGTTTTGTTTGTTTGTTTCTTTTGTTTGTTTGTTTTTGTTTTTTTCCCGTCTTAAATATGCTCTCACAGAGGCGCAAAATAACATCACTTATTGGCTCAGCTCTGGTCAGCAGTGGGGCCCTTACCAAACATGGGGCAGCTTCTAGATCCTTCTCACAGATGCCACCCCTATGGCCCCCTACTACCAAATCCTTGCCACGTAAATCCACTGCAGGTTTTAATGTAAAAGTCATCTCGTAATAAAAGCTGCTGAGCATTGTGCCCTCTGAAATTTTGGGGGAATCCCAGCGGGATTGCCCCTTTCTTCATTTTCCCTTTGCTTTTCTGAAATAAAACCTTTAGACTTTCTACTTTTAAACAATATTTTCCCCCTTCCTTAAGTTACAAAAATGACAAATCTGTTCTTTCCCCTGTTTAGTAAAATACATCAGTACAGCCCACCGTGTTTTGTGAGAAATGTTGCTGTGTCTTCTCAGTGGGAATTAGAAACAAGGTTTCTGTCCAGCAATAATTCCTCCTATCTTATGCATCCTTGAGGTTCTGAAAAGGGAACAAAACTGGAGGTGGAGGAATAGTGCATACAAAAATAACTTTCATTTGTATGCAAATTCGCTTTCATTAGTTCTTCTTTCTTAGATGTATTGCAGTAGTGGTTGGAGGCCTGCTGTACACACACAGGAGTTGTGCATTGCTAACATCCTTTTGTGTGAGAGGGAGGCGAGACTTGAGCCACATCTGTGTGATTTAAGCAGAGCTGCCCCTCGTGCACTCACTTGTGTGCTTGTTGGCTTTTGTGGAGCCCTGGGAGGAGATCCATCTCCTCTGACCTCTGATGTCTGCAAGTCAGCTGTCCCTACCTGAGGGGCCGCCCTGTGGAAAGGGACAAACCCCTTCCCCTGGGCCTGTGGGTCTCCATTACCTACAAAAGAAGTGTAGGTTGACTAACACCGTCAGCTCCTCTTAAGAAGCCCCCATCATTGACTCCCACTATATGCTTCCTGAATTTGTTGAAACCACTCTTGCCAGCTGGACACTTACCTCTGGAGTAGTGTACCACGGTGCTGCTTTTTTGCCAAATATTCAGGAAAATGTGCTGGTGAGCCAGGTGAATTAAAGCAGTCTGGGGGTGTGGTGCTTGAGAGATAAGGTATTTTCTCCTGTTTGGATCATGTGTTTTCCTGTTCTTTAAGGCACATTAAGGGTGGGGAAAAATAAAAAGGGAGGATGTTGAACATCTTTTTCATAGGAATAATTACTTCTGCAAAGCATTTGAAGGGAAAACAAGGAATTGTTTAGTTCTAACAGAGGAGGGCAAGATTTGCATTGCCACTTCCTTTCCAGGTCTCTGCTCCAAGAGGGTATGTTCTTACTCTTTAGTCTTTTCTCAGCGAGCTGCTGCTAAAATAAACAGCCCAAGTGATTTGTGAATGAGATCCATTACTGTATGGTGGTTTGTTTTTTTAGTGCTTTTTTAAATGTTATTCCACCAAAAGACAGAATTTATTTGGAAGTTCTGAGACGTCAGTAAATGCATGTTTAACTGTTCGTAATCAGAGTATGGACTTGTAGTTAGAACAGAACAAAGTTCCCTTCCTGACTGTCACTGCTTTGATGCAAGATGATAGCTAAATTGGGTAACATCCTTCTCCCTTCAGTCATCTTGAATACTATCAATAAAAGCTCAAGTGTTACCACTGATAATTTCATATACCAAGCTTAATGACGTGATAAATAAAGAATTTATTTTAATAGAGGCAAGCAAACAGCGCTGGGTGCGCCGGGAGTCTCTGCTCCACCAAGACGCACACCTTACACTTCCCATCCCTGGTTTATATCTCTTCTACTAATGCATATTCATAGTGGGCATGTCCTCCTCCGAGCATGTCATCTTCATCTTCTGGAATCTTCTTGAGTCTTCTCGACCCCAGCCCCTATGCAGGCTCTCCCCACAGACTTCTGCTTATCACTGCACAGCCAGCAACAAAACTGGTCTTCTCAACCCCAGCCCCCACAGCCAGCAACAAAACTGGTCTTCTCAATCCCAGCCCCCACACAGGCTCCCCCAACAGAATGCTTAAAAGTGCTAATGGTCCAGCAACAAAACTGGTGGAGGCCGGTCCTGTCAGATATCCATTGCAGAACACAATACATTAACCACTGAACACAAAAACTATATACATACATTAACCATCTCTCTTAGTCTCTCGGTTATACAAGGATGTGTAAAACAGAAGGTCACATTTTATCATGCGGCCCTAGCATTGCTCCACATTGACACGAATCAGATGAACACATTTCACAATGACATTACAGATGTCTTATGCTTGGGCTGTGTGTGTATATATATATAAGATGCTAATGAATGCATTGAGAAGTTAGGCTGGATATGTGGGTGCTAGTTCTCAGCAAAACAAAGCAATGTAACAGCCAGCATCCTTTATATTTCTGTACCATTTTACTTGTGCCTTGTTCTGATGTGTCAGTCCTGTGGAGTGATGCTGTTTCCCAGCCCTTTTTGCCTTGGCAGGAAAATACAAAGGGCAGGGAAAGTTGTGAGTTATTCTAATTTTCCTTAGAACCTCTCTCTTGGTATGCTGAAACTCCAAGAGGGCAAATGTTCCCATCGAGGAAGGCAAAGCTTTTCAGATGTTACCATGACAACCTGAGTGTAATTATGGCCTGCTTCAGCTGCTAACAGCTGTGTGCATTTTATCTGTCTTGAAGATTTTATATATATACATATATATATTTATATGCAAGCATACTGTGATGATATTTGCATCTATCTAGCCATCCATAAACCCACACCCAAATTGCTGCCCCTATGTATGTCTCCATTAATTAAGCTGGCTAAGGCAATTTGCAAAGCCCTTGCTGCTCTGAAGGATGCTGAGGCACTGTAGTATCTCTGCCTTGCCTTTCCTCACCACCTGTTCTGCTGGCATGTCAAACAACTAGCAATAGCTGGAGAAGGAACCCTTGCTCCAAGGTTAGTTTCCAGCATCTTTTTTGGGTTACTTTTAGAGACTGCAGACCTCCTTTGTGTTAGGGAGGAAACAGGAGCTGTTTCCTAGCTTTAAATGTCTCTTGCAAATGCATTGAGTTCTGAAATAAGTTGCTTAACCTTTGGTATCTTCCCATCTTCCTGCACGGCCATCTTCATACATGTTGCTCCTGGACTTGGAATACTAAGTGTGTGCTGGGTCTTGGCAGAGCGTCCGCATGGGGAACAGAATTATCATTTAATAACCAATGCCTTGCCTCAGCGATAGTGCTGAAAGTAAACACTTTTGCTGCACATTTGGGTATTAGGAAAATTAGTTTTTTTGATACCACAAGTAACCTGTCTGTGGCTGTGAGTGTAGTGGACTCCCACACAAGCTTAGTTATACATCATTTCTAGCAAAGAAGGTTAACTTAGAAGATTGAGAGGGGATTTTATAAATGTTTACAAATATCTGAAGTGTGGGAGACAGAGGGATTTGGCCAACCTCTTTTCAGTGGTTTGTGGGGACAGGATAAGGGGTTATGGCCACAAGATGGATCACAGGAAGTTCCGCACCAACATGCGAAAGAACTTCTTCACAGTGAGGGTGATGGAGCACTGGAACAGGCTGCCCAGGGAGGTTGTGGAGTTTCCTTCTCTGGAGATATTCAAGGCCCATCTGGATGCCTACCTGGGCAGCCTGCTCTAAGGAACCTGCTTTGGCAGGGGGCTTGGACCCAATGATCTTTCCAGGTCCCTTTCAACCCCTACAATTCTGTGATTCTGTAACTCCTTGTGGAGTCTGTAGTAATTCAGTGAAGCATGGAAAGCATCATCACTAATATTGTTCTTAGCTGTGCCACAGATGACTGTAGGTTTGGTGACATGCTTAAGCATCCCATTTGTGGGGGACAGGGATGAGATGAGGAAAAAGAGCAGAACTCTTGGGAAAGATGTTTTACAAAGTAAATGCAGTGTCATGAAGGTGATGATAGTCAAAAGATGTCTTCTAAAGGCTAGATATTTTTTTAATGGTGTCTAGGTTTGCACCTGCCATAGACTATATGTGTGGATGTCCACAGTGTGTTTGGTTGGCCTTTTTATTTAAAATTACCAATCTGTGCTAGTGAATACAGCTGTGTTCTCCTGCTCTTTCCTTTTGTGTGTTTAAAATTATAGGTGCCAGGGGACCCTGTGAACTTTCTGTTCTGGGAGGGAATCTCATGTGATGTGCATTTTTGGGAATGCAGAGTTTCCCCTGAGTAAGTGAATGGTGTTACATATTTGAAGGCTTCCTGCCTGGGGGAGGGGGGAGATAGAGGCTGCAGGCTGAGAAGCCAACACTGTACAGCTGTGGCTATACAGTCCCATCTCTGAGTTGAGATAAAGACAGTTTATTAAGACAGGAAAATAATAATAATAATAGTGTGTATGAAACAAGTGATGCGCAGTGCAATTGCTCACCACCCGCTGACCGATGGACAGTCTATCCCCGAGCAGCCAGCCCCCCCACCCCAGCTAGCCACCCCTATATTTTGTTTAGCATGACGTCAGATGGTATGGAATACTCCTTTGGCCAGTTTGGGTCAGCTGTCCTGGGTCTGTCCCCTCCCAGCT
>MU016697.1:564701-579204 GCA_011076525.1 Nettapus auritus | reverse complement strand
GGGATCCACCCGAGGGTACTGAGAGAACTGGCAGAGGAGCTGACCAAACCGCTTACCATCATTTATCAACAGTCCTGGCTATTGGGGGAGATCCCAGTTGACTGGCGGCTAGCAAACGTGACGCCCATCTACAAGAAGGGCCGGAGGACTGACCCGGGAAACTACAGGCCTGTCAGTTTGACCTCAGTGCCAGGGAAGCTCATGGAGCAGATTATCTTGAGAGTCATCACGCAGCACTTGCAGGGCAAGCAGGCGATCAGGCCCAGTCAGCATGGGTTTATGAAGGGCAGGTCCTGCTTGACGAACCTGATCTCCTTCTATGACAAAGTGACACGCTTAGTGGATGAGGGAAAGGCTGTGGATGTGGTCTACCTTGACTTCAGTAAGGCTTTTGACACCGTTCCCCACAGCATTCTCCTCAGGAAACTGGCTGCTCATGGCTTGGACTGGCATATGCTTCGTTGGGTTAAAAACTGGCTGGATAGCCGGGCCCAAAGAGTCGTCGTGAATGGAGTCAGATCCAGTTGGAGGCCGGTCACTAGTGGAGTCCCCCAGGGCTCAGTACTGGGGCCAGTTCTCTTTAACATCTTCATCGATGATCTGGATGAGGGGACTGAGTGCACCCTCAGAAAGTTTGCAGATGACACCAAGTTAGGTGAGTGTGTTGATCTGCTCGAGGGTAGGAAGGCTCTGCAGGAGGATCTGGATAGGCTGCACCGATGGGATGAGGCCAACGGTATGAAGTTCAACAAGGCCAAGTGCCGGGTCCTGCACCTGGGGCACAACAACCCCAAGCAGAGCTACAGGCTGGGAGATGTGTGGTTAGAAAGCTGCCTGTCAGAGAAGGACCTGGGAGTATTGGTTGACAGTCGGCTGAATATGAGCCAGCAGCATGCTCAGGCGGCCAAGAAGGCCAAGAAGGCCAACAGCATCCTGGTTTGCATAAGAAACAGCGTGACCAGCAGGTCCAGGGAAGTGATTGTCCCCTGTACTTGGCTCTGGTGAGGCCGCACCTTGAGTCCTGTGTTCAGTTTTGGGCCCCTCACTACAAGAAGGACATGGAGGTGCTTGAGCGAGTCCAGAGAAGGGCAATGAAGCTGGTGAAGGGTCTGGAGAACAAGTCTTACAAGGAGCGGCTGAGGGAGCTGGGACTATTTAGCCTGGAGAAGAGGAGGCTCAGGGGTGACCTTATCACTCTCTCTAGGTACCTTGAAGGAGGCTGTAGTGAGGTGGGGGTTGGTCTGTTCTCCCACGTGCCTGGTGACAGGATGAGGGGGAATGGGCTAAAGTTGTGCCAGGGGAGGTTTAGGTTGGATCTTAGGAAGAACTTCTTTACTGAAAGGGTTGTTAGTCACTGGAGTAGGCTGCCCAGGGAAGTCGTTGAGTCACCATCCCTGGAGGTCTTTAAAAGACGTTTAAATGTAGAGCTTAGGGATACAGATTATTGGAGGACTTGTTAGTGTTAGGTCAGAGGTTGGACTCAGTGATCTTGGAGGTCTCTTCCAACCTAGATGATTCTGTGATTAATTTGGATTATCAATACATTCTGATTATCTTTGAGGAATTGCTTCAAGTCTTATCAGAGGTGATGTTGCATTGTTTAACCTGGTAAAGTTTTTATTGCAATTAGGCTTATCCTTTTTCCAGCTACCTGAGCGCTTGCCCACCCCTTTCCATGGTGGAAGAGGATGCACTGAGATGTTCTCATGTGTTGGTGGAGACATTTTCCCCCTTTTCAGAGGGTTTTATTACAGAAACAAAACCACAGTTTGGTGTTGCAAGAGATCACTGTTTCCACACCTTTTGGTTAGAGAGGCAGGGAGTGAAAGTAGCACCATCTTTGAGGCAAAGTCCTGGAACGTAATCAAAGTTATCTTTGATTAAGACAATTAAGATATCTTGGTACAGCTGGTCCTTCACTTATCTTGGTTAGGTTGCACTGGGTTGCACTGAAGTTTCTCCATGGCCCTTTTGGCAGTTTCTGGTTGGAAAAGGACCGGGCTGTGGCCTTTCCAGAGTACTGTGTGTAAAGGTGGTTAGTGATGCTTCACCTCAGGGAGCTGCTGGCTCCTAACTCAGGAGATTCCTGGCCGCTCCATGTGGATCTCCGTTTTCTGACTGCTTTGCTCTCTGTAAAACAACTTTTCCAGTCTTTGCATGCTTTAATCTGGTCCATCTCAGTAGCAAGATCTTTGACTTTGGAGGACTGAAGCTAATTTACACCCACAGAAAGTCCGCCTTGGAAACCTTACTGACCCGTTCTCCACCTCAGCAGGTGAAGAACGCGCGAAGTTTACCTGCAATTAGAGATGAGGGAGATCAGTTGCCTTAGTAAGAGTGGCCTTCCTGTGAGATGCCCATCTCTAAGAGAGGAGAGGAAGCTGTTTTGCCACAAACCCATGCTGTGTGTCTCATGTACAAAAAAGGGCCTGACAGAGGGAGATGCTTATCAGCTGCAGTGAAAGAAGAGGAAGAGCAGCGGAAGCAGTAGGAGGGAGTCTTCACAACAGCTTTAAAAAAACAAAACAGTTTGAAATATAATGAAAGGTCTTGTTGGACTGTAAGGAAAAAAAAAAAAAAAAAGAGATGGAGAGAGAAAACAGCAACCATCCCTGGCTGTTGTACTGTCTTGTTAACAGTGTGTTACCAAAACAGACTGTAACAGACTGCAACTGTAACAGACTCCAGCGAGTCTGCTGGTACGTTTGTGCTCCGCAGTCTCAGGGACAGGGCACAAAACCCTCTGACCAACCTACTCCCCAACCTAATCCTCCCCACCTGCATTTTCTGTGCATCTGTTTCTCCTCCTGGTGGTGTCTGCTTGGCTGTCCTAGCCACACACAGTTTAGGCAGGGGGGTCCCAACAGATGTTAGAGCGCAGTGCTCCTGTATTGCCAGCCACAAACAGCACATCGCCCCTGCAAAATGCTGAACATGCTTTATTTCCCCTAGCTTCGCTGAACAGAAGGAACATCTATCAGCTCAGTACTGTTAAGATCTGTAAGCAAGGACTTTCCTATTTTTAACTTAATGTGAAGCCTTCTGTCCTGGTTTCAGTTACGACAGAGTTAATTTTCCTCCTAGTAGCTGGTAGGGTGCTATGTTTTGGACTAGGATGAGAAGAGTGCTGATAACATGCCGATGTTTTGGTTGTTGCAGAGCAGTGCTTGTACCAAGCCAAGGACTTTTCAGCTCCTCGCTCTGTCCTGCCAGTGGGCAGGCTGGGGGTGCAGCAGGAGCTGGGAGGGGACAGACTCAGGACAGCTGACCCAAACTGGCCAAAGGGGCATTCCATACCATCTGATGTCATGCTGAACAATATATAGGGGATATATATAGTACTATATAGGGGATATATATAGTACATTTTACTTCATACTTTTTCAGTGAGGTTTTTTCCTTTTTTTTTTTTTTTTTTAGTTTACAGAATCACAGAATTGTAGGGGTTGGAAGGGACCTCGAAAGATGAAAGATCATCGGGTCCAACCCCCCTACCAAAGCAGGTTCCTCAGAGCAGGCTGCTCAGGTAGGCGTACAGACTAGTATCTGCAGAGAAGGAGACTCCACAACCTCCCTGGGCAGCCTGTTCCAGTGCTCCGTCACCCTCACCATGAAGAGGTTCTTTTGCATGTCGGTGCAGAACTTCCTGTGCTCTATCTTGCGGCCATTGCCCCTTGTCCTATCCCCACAAAACACTGAGAAGAGGTTGGCTACATCCTTCTGTCTCCCACCCCTCAGGTATTTTTACACATTGATGAGATCCCCTCTCAGTCTTCTTTTCTCCAGGCTGAACAGACCCAGGTCTCTCAGCCTTTCCTCATAGGGAAGATACTCCAGGCCCCGTACCATCTTTGTGGCCCGCTGCTGAACTCTTTCCAGGAGATCCCTGTCTTTTTTGTACCGGGGAGCCCAGAACTGGACACAGTACTGCAGGTGAGGCCTGACCAGGGCAGAGTAGAGGGGGAGGATCACCTCCCTTGACCTGCTGGCCACCCTCCTTTTAATGCACGCCAGGATCCCATTGGCCCTCTTGGCCACCAGGGCACACTGCTGGCTCATGGTCAACCTGTCGTCCACCAGGACCCCCAGGTCCTTCTCCTCAGAGCTCCTCTCCAGCAGGTCGTCCCCCAGCCTGTACTGATTCTTCCGGTTGTTCCTTCCCAGGTGCAGGACTCTACTCTTGCTCTTATTAAACCACATTTGGTTTCTTCCTGCCCATCTCTCCAGCCGGTCCAGGTCTTGCTGAATGGCAGCACAGCCTTCTGGCGTGTCAGCCACTCCTCCCAGCTTAGTGTCATTGGCGTACTTGCTGAGGGCAGACGCTATTCCCTCATCAAGGTCGTCGATGAAGATGTTGAACAAGACCGGACCCAGCACCGACCCCTGGGGAACACGACTAGTCACAGGTCTCCAGCTGGACTCTGCGCCGCCGATCACCACCCTCTGAGCTCGGCCAGTCAGCCAGTTCTCAACCCACCTCGCCGTCCTCTATCCCACACTTTCTCAGCTTTGCTAGCAGGATGTCATGGGAGACAGTATCGAAAGCCTTGCTAAAGTCAAGGTAGATGACATCCACTGATCTCCCCCTGTCTACCCAGCTGGTGATGCCATCATAGAAGGCAACGAGGTTGGTCGAGCACGACTTCCCCTTGGTGAATCCACGCTGACTACTCCTCATAACCTTCTTCTTTTCCAATTGCTTGGAGATGGCATCCAGAACAAGCTGCTCCAACCAACACCTTTCCAGGGACAGAGGTGAGACTGACTGGCCTGTAGTTTCCCGGATCCTCCTTCTTGCCCTTCTTGAAGACCGGAGTGACACTGGCTATCCTCCAGTCTTCAGGCACCTCACCCGTTCTCCAGGACCTTTCAAAGATGATAGAGAGCAGTTCGGCGAGCACCTCTGCCAGCTCCCTTAGCACACGCGGATTCATCCCATCGGGACCCATGGATTTGTGTGCGTTGAGCCCACTCAGACGCTCCCGAACCACTCTCTTGTCAACCAGGGGGAAGCTCTACGTTTCCCAGACCCTTTGTCCTCTTTCCAGGGTCAAGGAGTTCCGGGGAGAGTCCTTGAAGCAAAGACTGAAGCAAAGAAAGCCTTCAGTATCTCCTTCTCAGCGTCTTCCGTTACCAGGACTCCCCCCTCGTTCAGCAAGGGACCCACATTATCCCTAGTCTTCCTTTTACTGTTCACATACTTGAAAAAAAAACCTTATTATCCTTTATCTCTTTTGCAAGCTTCATCTCTAGGTGGGCTTTAGCCTTCCTCGTCACGTCCCTGCAGGCCCTGAGAACACTTCTATGCTCCTCTCAAGAGGCCAGGCCCTTTTTCCACATTGCATAGACCTTCCTCTTTCTTTTGATCTTATCCATGAGCTATTTGTTAGTTGTTAGCTGTTAGTTGAACTAGATAGTTAGTTGTTTCAGTATTGCTTTGTTTTATTCTGGCTGGTTTCACATGAAACTGGATGCAGTTCTCCATCAAACACGTCCTCTGTTGTGTGCCTGTGCTAGGATCCTGGAAAACCTGGCCTCAGGGACAGTGTATTCAAAGAGATTAAAATACTCTGGTGGTAACATCTCTTCAGGTCTATGAGTGCCAGTTCAGTTTCATCTCTGATAGGAGCCTTTTACACATCTCACATGCTAGGAGAAATTTTCCTGGAGCCAACTGCAGATGCAGCGTAACATCTGTTCGTATTACAGCGACAGCCAAAGACTCCCTCCATGAACACAGTGAGCTCTCAAGCTGGCTGAGGCAGCTTCATCTGCATCATGGTGAGAATCAGGGATTTTCTGGTGGCAGTGACATTCGCAGAGGTCTGCAGCACAAATCGTGCCTTTTCCACTTGCAGTATACAGGTGCCCCATTCAAGATTAGTTTTGAGTATGGGTTTTATTTAAATATCCGAAAGACAGATGTTTATATAGGAGATAAATGTCTCCACCCCTTCTGTGGTCAGTGGATGGAGTGTAGAGGCCTGCCTGTCCATAAAACAACCATCTGAAATGGTGGAGTCCCATAGCAGCTCGTTGGAAATGAATTGCCTGCAATGGGATGAATACCTCAGATTCAGCTTCAGTTTTGATTGTGTACAGCAAGGCCTCACTGAGGGGACCAGAGCTTATATTTAGGAAAAGGTGACTTTTGCCTCTTGATTCAGGATGAAGCGGAAAATATGATACATTTTTTGTGAAATCTGTTATACATTGCCAAAACTTGGTATTATGTGATCTGTCATTGCTTGACAGGATGAGCTGGTAATATGGCATGTGTTTTTGCATGACAGCATGGAGGAAGAGACCTGTTCAGAATGGAGCTCCCTTGATAAGTCCATTCAGCAAGCCTGTGACAACACCTTTTAAGCACTGAAGAAGCATAGCAGCCTGATATAAGGGGCTCTTATACCCCATGGGGGACCTGAATCTAGGCCCCAGTAACTGACACCTACAACACCTTGAATCTGTGCTACATAAGAGGTCACACTAGGCAGTTCATGGTATGTTCTTCACCTTTTGGGGAATATGTGTGTGACTTTTGCATATTGACAGCTGTATACCAATCCATATGACTGGAACAATCTGTAATATATTTTGTTGCTTTAGTGCAAATGTTGCCCCCTTTTTGTTGCCCCCCTTTTTTATCTTTTTTTTTTTTTTTTTTTTAGCAAAAGTAGAGGAAAGTTACTAGATGAGTAAAGTTCACATGTATTATAAATGATCTCTGTCACGATCAAAACTGCACCAAGAACTTCCTAGAAGATACTGGGAGATACATTCATGGCTCAACAGAGCTTGCCTCCCAGGCCTTGTGGTTTTACTGCATTGTTACAGGGAATATTATTTTCCTCCATTCATGGAGCTCCTGATTTAGGTCTCAGTTAATGTACCTTGACTTCGATTCATGAAAGTTGGTGATTGATCTTCATCACTGAGGATGATTCCTTGCAGGCCCAATCCAAAGCTCCTGAGGAGAGAGGGAATCTCTCCATTGGCTTCGGTGGGCTTTGAATCAGGCCCTGGTTAAGGTGCAGCTCCTGCCAAGCAGGGCTGGAAATACCCAGCCAGGATAAGGTCTCAGTTAACATGGGCAGGAGCATGGTTCAGATGAGGGTTGAGGTTCGTGCCCTCAATTACAAACGCTGATGACCTGGTGTCCCTTTCTGCTATCACAGCAAACTCTACCACAGGGTGTCTCCTTCAGGTCAAGGAACTAACGGTGGAGAGAGGGTGGGGAAGCAAGCCTTTCATTTGTAATTTCTAGGTGGAGAAAAGTGTTTCTGTTTAGCAGAATGAACAATTAAAACATTGGAGTCAGCTTTACTGTAGCTGGCCAGTTGGCGGATCGCAAAGGGCGGCCATGGTGTGCTGTTCAGCAAGCACGGGCCTCATTCCCTCTCTGGGGGGCGAGCCGGGCAGGGGCAGGGAACAAATCAGCTCCCCGCACCAAAGATCTGCATAACAGTTGTCCCGATATATGGAAATGCCCAAATTGCACATGCAGGTGCAAGCCCTGGGAGCAGACCTGGGGAGCAGAGGAAGCCACACGGAGCAGCCACTCTCTGCCCCACTGTCGGCTACACAGCAGGCCTCGTCTGGTGAATTTTAAAGCATCTGCTGCCTAACGTGAGAGGATTATTTTTCTCCATTTATACTTGCATTTGGTTACTCCTGAAGGCACTGCAAAAAGGTTTGCCTTGATATTTGTTGTAGAGGTGGCCCTGGCGAATTTCCCAGTGCCACATGTGGCAGCAGGTGAGGTGGCTTTACACACCTCCCTGTTAGGATGGTGCAGAGCACCTCTTTGGTGGTTGGGGCTAATTAAGAACAAGGAGCCCCCTCTTTTCCTGCATGGTTATCAGAAGAAAAATGGTGGGCAAAATACCTGTATTTACAGAGGCATTTAGTGACTCCTGTTCTGCTGAGTGAGGGATATAAAGGACTTGTATTCAGCCTGGTGATTACTGGCAAATTTTGCTCACAGAGGGTCAAAATAATCATTAAAATGATCCAGTCTGGCTTGAAACCTGGGACCTGTGGGCTTGTGGACATTAAAAATGTAAGATCACAACATATTCTCTGTGCAGGGCTCTTAAGATCATTCTTTATCAGATTTTCTTGTGTGGTTTTGCATCTTTATTCCAACTGAGGTTCAAATGATCCCTCTGTCCCTTCTCTTTTCAGTCACCAAAAAGCTTAAAGCTCTCCAGTCTGGTCAGATCCCACTGAACATACTTTTAACAGATCTGACTTAATTTCAAATCTTTAACAACCCCTTGAAAGTGAGATGGCCATGGCCTTAAGCTGCATTTCATTACCCCTCCTATTTCAGACAGATTTACATGGGTCTTTAGTTACCTCTAGGCATAACATCAGTACCAATTCAGGCATTCAGTTCACGTAGACTTCATGTGGGGTAATTTATGGTATTTAGTTGCACCTTGTGATAACTGCTGGTTTGTGTGTCTCCCATACACTCCCAGATGAAGTGGGATTCACCAGCTCCAGCCAGCTTTTTTGCCCCTCTCACTGTGTTGATTTGCCAAGAGCCCCAAACCATCCAGCTTCTCAGGTAGGTGAGGTGAATGGAAACTTCAGGGGTGAATCAGGCCCTGGAGATGGAGGAGTTGGGACCTTCTCAAGGATCCCTGTGTGCTGACAAATTAAGGGCCCAGGCTTGAGTTGGTGACCCTATTAGAGCAGGGGGCTGTCCCCCAGGAGAACTTGGGGGATAGCACAGCCCAGAGGCTGGTTCAGGCAAGCAGGACTCAACCCACTTGGTTTTGGGGAGAAGGTAGGAAATTTACGTGTGAGGCTTGATTTAGTTTCTTAGCATAGATATATGGGAACCCAGGGTCATTTCCTCCTAAAGGGATTCAGGTTACAAAGAGGTACGTGTGAAGGTGCAACCTCACAGTCAGGAACATGAGGTCTCAGAATGGTGCCCTTGACCTGTTTGTGAACTGTGTCACATCGAGTGATGTAGGGGAAGTACAGCTCAAGACAGACAGTTTGTCACTGCTGTCAAAGCCTGTTTCAGAGGATTTGGGGGAAAAGATCCTGTCCTGTAATGTACCTCGCAAGGGCAGCAGAAAGCTGGAAACCTCCCTTGTGCCTCTGCACAGAGAAGGGCAAGGGAGAGGCTTATGAGGTGCTTAGATTTCTGCTCCTGCAGGCTGGCTCCATAACTCAGCTCTTCCCTGAGCAGCTCTGTCACTTGACACATGCAGATAGAAGCCTGTTTATCCACTGTGGGCCCTTCTCTCCCTCTTTCTGGGGCAAACATATGTGCATTTACATGCTCTGCTTTCCTGCATCCTCCTCACAGCCCCTGCCCTCCCTCACACCCACACACTACAAAACTCTGCCTCAGATCCAGTTAATAAAAGGTGACTTTTTCCTGCCATCTGGGTGTTCAGTGGCACAGATTCTCTTGGCCTGCCTACACACGCTTGCGGGTGCATCACCCCCTCCTTCCCTTTCCTCCTCCTCTCCCCCTCCCACGACCTGGCAGCAAAATCAAAAGGGAAATCTTCAAAACCACGTCAGCTGCCTGTGTCAGTGTGGGTTGAGATGACGGATCACAGCATGCTCATCTCCCAGTAGGCAAAGGGGACTGTATTTCAATAAATTTACATACTACAGAAGAGCCTGCAAGAGATTGCTTTGGGGAGTTCTGTGCCAAGTTGCTTTGGGGACGCTGAGCCCTTGACTTGCTCAGGAAGGGCTTGATGCCACCTGCTCTAAAATTCTCGTGTTCTCCGCATCCTTTTCATTTCAGTACCTGTGTCTGTTGTTTGCTTCACAGCACAGTTTGGTTTTCTCCATGTCTGAACGAAGGGTGGTTGATTAATAGATCTGGAAATGTTGACTGTGGGCTTACTCTCCCACATGGGAGAGCAATACTAGCTTACTTCTGCACTCACCTTGCTCCCGACTTGTTTGGGTCCCCTTACAAACTGTCACTAGTCTTGAGCAGATCACTCGTCCACTGTGCCTTTCTTTAATCTTTTGTTTCTCTTGTGATTAAATCCAGTGGAAATATTCCAATGCAGAAAAACAGTCTGTGAAAAATACAGGGTTTCACTGAAAACAGCATTTATGTGTTCATTCCATTTTTCTTGAACACTGCATATAATTTTTTCCTGTGAAAAGATAATATTGAAACACTTCTTGCAACTGGCTGTTCAGTACAGATTACATCTTTTTTGTTTAGCAGAAATGTAGAAATTTCCCTTAGACATTTCTGCATTTAAGCATTTCTGAATTGGGTATTTCCACTAAACATCAGTTGTTGTTGCTTGTTTTCCTTTTAAAAACAACAACAACAACAACAAACAACAGCAACAACAACAAAAACAAAACAAACAAAAAAAACCAAAAACAACAGCAACAACAAAAAAAAACACAACAAAACTTTGGCTTTGAGAGAAAGACAGCTGTAGGAATAGCAGAATTTTCTGTTCCCATTTTCCAAATACTTGTACCCTCATGAAAGGTTGCTTCTACCAGGAACTTAGCTGACTTGTTGGTTGGCCTAAATCCCAACCCAGAGCAGTGCAAAGCAAAGGAGGCTGCCTTCCAGATGGCTGCTGCTATTGCTTGTTGAGGGTTGTTTGCGGGGTTCCCAGGGCTCATGGGGCTCACACCTCCAGGGAGCTCAGAAAGGACCATGGCTAAGCAGTCTGATAGAGTGTAAGTCACCTCTAGGTATAAGACAGTCCTCCCCGGGTTGGAAGTGCGCTCAGTTTTGATGTGGTGGAAAGCCAGCCTGCCACACTTTTCAAGCAGATTAAGAGATCTTTTTTCTCCCAGAAACCATCCTGGAATTCAGCGCCGGGAGAAGGTCGGGTCGAGGAACATAAAGAGAGAGAGGAGCTAGTCAACATTTCATACACCTGCTGTTGACATTAAGGAAGTGGCTTCAAACTCCCTCTTATTCCTGAGCTTCCTCATGACAAGCATGTGACAAATCAATTAACCTCCCTGTGGCTGCATTCCCAGTCTATATGGCAAGGATATAGCACACACAGGGAGTGGGGAAGCAGGAGCACATCCACACTGGTGTTCATGTAGAACTAGTTGTTCTCTACAATGACCTGAAAGGAGGTTGTGAGGAGCTGGGGGTTGACCTCTTCTGGCAGATAACTAGTGATAGGACAAGAGGGAATGGCCTCAATTAGCTCCAGTGGAGGTTTAGGTTGGAAATTAGGAGACATTACTTCTCAGAAAGAATAATCAGGCATTGGACTGGGTTGCCTAGGGAGGTGGTGGAATCATCATCCCTGGGGGGTGTTTAAGGAAAGGTTAGACGTGGTGCTTAGGGACAGGGTTTAGTGGGTGACATTGGTAGTAGGGGGATGGTTGGACCAGATGATCTTGAAGGTCTTTTCCAACCTTAATGATTCTGTGATTCTATGATTCATATGTGCCGTGGTTGTGTTGCTAGATTGGGTGGAATCACAGAATGGGTTGCTTGGAAGGGACCTTAAAGCTGATCTGTTTCCAACCCCCATGCCATGGAGGGTAAAACCTGCTCAGCAAAGAACCACATGAGATCCACCTCCAAAGAGAAGCAGTGACCTTCTGCTTTCCACATTTCCGCAGCTTTGAGAAACGTGCTGCATGCTATCCATGGGAGGCCAAGGCCTGGAGGAGGTGGCTCTGAATCAGGTCATTTTAATGCTTCCTGACAGAGGAACATTCGTTTAATGCAGGGAGGGAGCAGACGAGCAGCCGCATTTGAAAGGAAACACTGTAATCTATTATGGGGCTTAGAACACTATTGATCAATATTAAAAAGTTTGATCAATATAGTATTGATCAAAACAAAAAAGTATTGATCAATATTGCAAATAGCTTTTGATTCCAGCATATTAGGCTGTCACATTCATGCTTATTGGAAGTTTTTACAACTAAGTCAGGCATATGACTTGAAGGAAAGAACATGAAGTCAAAACTCCAGGTGGAAGGCGGATTTTTTTCTTAGGGTTGTGTTTCAAGAGCTGCAGAAATTTATTTATTTTTTAAGGTAGGAAAAAACAAACAAACAAACAACCACTTTCCATATTACAGGATGAAATGCAAATAAAATCCGTTACATTTTGTTTTTCATTTAAGGATTATCTGAGGGTTAAACAAGTAATTACTGGAGACTCATAGTATTTTTTTCCTGAAATTTCCATCTCTGTAAATCACCTCATTCCATTAGTATTTCAAACTCTGCTTGAAAAGAAAAAGATGCAGAACCCAAAATACTATAGGCATGACACAAAACAACAAAGAAATCTGGTAATTTTTGCATGAATTTATTCTAAATTTTCACAAAACACAAGACCCTGTTATATAAATAATAATCTTATTAAAATATGTTTGAACAGAAGAAAATAAAATCTTTTTTTAGATCCACCTTACATTTTTTCTCTCTCAGATTTAAAGTAATGAACTTCGAAAATTTGGCCTGAAACAAAACTAATGTTAAAATACTAAATATATAAATAGTTCCAATATTACAGATACTATACTGATGGAGGAAAATGGAAGAACCAAGATAAAAATACAGAACTGTTTGAATTTAATCTCCTTTATCTTTTTTAATCAAGCATGTCCCAGAATATTTCCTGAGTTAAGCAACAGCAGTACAGAACCAGTGAATTAAAAAGAAAGGGGAATTAGAAGTTAGAAGAAGAAGGAAAGAAAAAATGATATAATAGAAACTAATTGGTGTAGACAAGAAGAAAGGAAAGCTTTTCCTGATGTCACGAAATGCAGACTGTAGAGCTGAGGCCTGAACGTAGCAGTGGCAATGTTGTTTTGGTAGCACACACAAAAGGTCTGTCCTGGATGAAACTCCGGTGATAAGAGCAAACAGAGGCAAGTCAGATTTGTGTGATTGGCAGACAAATGCATGCAGCAGCATTAGGATTTTAGATCTATTTTTGATAATCAATAGAGCTCAGTAAAATGTAATCTCTCCATTAAAGGAGAAAGGCTCTTGAATGAACAAAGAGGTGAGCAGACCTGATGGAGAATTGGCAAAGCTGTGCATCAAAGTTCAGCCTCAAAGGAATATATAAGAAGAGTTACTTGTGTCCTTATCTGAGTCTCCTCTGAGATGTTAGTGCATCCGATGCATTTTAAAATTTGATGGATTTCTGTGGGCCTTATCTTCTTTGTTCAGCTGGTGTTTTGCCCTTCTGCTTTCCTTTCACGCCTCAAGACTGCTTCCACCAAAAAGGAAAGAAGGGTGATTGTTGTGGGTGACTCCCTTCTCAGGTGAACAGAGGGCCCTATCTGTTGGCCTGACCCTACCCGTAGGGAGGTCTGCTGCCTCCCTGGGGCCAGGGTCAGGGATGTTGCCAGAAAGCTTCCCAGCCTGGTTCGCCCCTCTGACTACTACCCACTACTGATAGTCCAGGCTGGCAGTGATAACATTGACGAGAGAAGCCTGAAGGCTATAAAACGGGACTTCAGGGGGCTGGGATGGTTAGTGGACGGAGCGGGAATACAGGTGGTGTTTTTGTCCATTCCTACAGTGGCAGGGAGGGGTTCAGAGAGGACACGCAAAGCCCACATGATAAACACATGGCTTAGAGGCTGATGCCAATGCAAAAGTTTTGGGTTCTTTGACCACGGGGCACTTTACTCGGCACCTGGCCTGATGGCCGCAGACGGGTCCCAACTGTCCCCAAGGGGAAAACGGATCCTGGCCCAGGAGCTGGCAGGGCTCATTGAGAGGGCTTTAAACTAGGTAAGAAGGGGGACGGGGAAGAAACAAAGCCTGTTGGAGGTGTGCCAGGGGGAACAGTGGCTAGGCTGGGGGAGAAGGCAAAGGCTCAGCTGAAGTGCATCTACACTAATGCACGCAGCATGGGCAACAAGCAGGAGGAGCTGGAAGCCATTGTGCAGCAGGCTATGTTGGCAGGCTATGACTTGGTTGCCATCACGGAAACGTGGTGGGACCACTCTCATGACTGGAGTGCTGCAATGTCTGGCTACAGGTTCTTCAGAATGGACAGGCAGCACAGAAGGGGTGGTGGAGTGGCTCTCTATATTAGAGAGTGTTTTCACAGAATCACAGAATCACAGAATTTCTAGGTTGGAAGAGACCTCAAGATCATCGAGTCCAACCTCTGACCTAACACTAGCAGTCCCCACTAAACCATATCCCTAAGCTCTACATCTAAACGTCTTTTAAAGACCTCCAGGGATGGTGACTCCACCACTTCCCTGGGCAGCCCGTTCCAATGTCTAACAACCCTTTCGGTAAAGAAGTTCTTCCTAAGATCCAACCTAAAATTCCCCTGGCGCAACTTAAGCCCATTCCCCCTCGTCCTGTCACCAGGCACGTGGGAGAACAGACCAACCCCCACCTCACTACAGCCTCCTTTCAGGTACCTGTAGAGTGATAAGGTCGCCCCTGAGCCTCCTCTGCTCCAGGCTAAATAGTCCCAGCTCCCTTAGCCGCTCCTCATAAGACTTGTTCTCCAGACCCTTCACC
>MU016697.1:536029-564601 GCA_011076525.1 Nettapus auritus | reverse complement strand
AGTGATAAGGTCGCCCCTGAGCCTCCTCTGCTCCAGGCTAAATAGTCCCAGCTCCCTTAGCCGCTCCTCATAAGACTTGTTCTCCAGACCCTTCACCAGCTTCGTCGCCCTTCTCTGGACTCGCTCAAGCACCTCGATGTCCTTCTTGTAGCGAGGGGCCCAAAACTGAACACAGTATTCGAGGTGCGGACTCACCAGAGCCGAATTTTGATGTCGTTGAATTTGAGGCTGGGAATGACAAGGTGGAGTCGCTATGGGTTAGGATCAGCGGAGAGGCCAACAAGGCAAGCATCCTGATGGGGGTCTGTTATAGACCGCCGAACCAGGATGAGGGGGTGGACGAGGAGTTCTACAGACAGCTGACAGAGGTTGCAAAATCATCAGTGCTTGTTCTTGTGGGGGACTTCAACTTCCCTGACATATCCTGGAAGCACAACACAGCCCAGAGAAAGCAGTCCAGGAGGTTTTTGGAGAGTGTGGAAGATAACTTCCTGACCCAGCTGGTTGGTGAGCCTACCAGGGGAGGTGCCCCGCTAGACCTTCTGTTCACTAACAGAGAAGGACTGGTGGGAGATGTGGTGGTCAGGGGCTGTCTTGGGCAGAGTGACCACAAAATCGTAGTTTTCGATACTTGGCAAAGTCAGGAAGGGGACCAGTAAGACCTCTGTCTTGGACTTCTGGAGGGCTGACTTTGAGCTGTTCAGGACGCTGGTTGGCAGAGTCCCTTGGGAGGTGGTTCTGAAGGACAGAGGAGCCCAGGAAGGCTGGGTGCTCTTCAAGAAAGAAATCTTAATGGCTCAGGAGCGGTCTGTCCACACGTGCCCAAAGATGAGCCGGTGCGGAAGAAGACCGGCCTGGCTGAATAGAGAGTTGTGGCTTGAGCTTAGGAGAAAAAAGAGGGTTTATAATCTTTGGAAAAGGACGGGCCACTCAAGGGGACTACAAGGATGTTGCGAGGCGGTGCAGGGACAAAATTAGAAAGGCCAAAGCTCATCTGGAGCTCAATCTGGCTACTGCTGTTAAAGACAACAAAAAATGTTTTTATAAATACATCAATACCAAAAGGAGAGGACTAAGGAGAATCCCCACCCTTTACTGGATGCAGGGGGAAACTTAGTTACCAGAGATGAGGATAAAGCCGAGGTGCTTAATGCCTTCTTTGCCTCAGTCTTTAGCAGCAAAACCGGTTGTTCTCTGTATGCCCAGTACCCTGAGCTGGTGGAAAGGGACGGGGAGCAGAATGTGGCCCCCACAATCCACGAGGAAATGGTTGGCGACCTGCTACAGCATTTGGATGTACGCAACTTGATGGGGCCGGATGGGATCCACCCGAGGGTACTGTGAGAACTGGCGGAAGAGCTGGCCAAGCCGCTTTCCATCATTTATCGGCAGTCCTGGCTATCAGGGGAGGTCCCACTTGACTGGTGGATAGCAAACGTGACGCCCATCTACAAGAAGGGCCGGAGGGCAGACCCGGGAAACTATAGGCCTGCTAGTTTAACATCAGTGCCAGGGAAGCTCATGAAGCAGATTATCCTGGGCATCATCATGCGGCAGTTGCAGGGCAAGCAGGCGATCAGGCCGAGTCAGCATGTGTTTATGAAGGGCAGGTCCTGCTTGACGAACCTGATCTCCTTCTATGACAAGGTGACATGCTTAGTGGATGAGGGAAAGGCTGTGGATGTGGTCTACCTTGACTTCAGTAAGGCTTTTGACACCGTTCCCCACAGCATTCTCCTCAGGAAACTGGCTGCTCATGGCTTGGACTGGCATATGCTGGATGGCCGGGCCCAGAGAGTCTTAGTGAATGGAGTCAAATCCAGTTGGAGGCCGGCCACTAGTGGAGTCCCCCAGGGCTCGGTACTGGGGCCAGTTCTCTTTAACATCTTCATCGATGATCTGGATGAGGGGATTGAGTGCACCCTCAGTAAGTTTGCAGACGACACCAAGTTAGGTGCGTGTGTCGACCTGCTCGAGGGTAGGAAGGCTCTGCAGGAGGATCTGGATAGGCTGGACTGATGGGCCGAGGCCAACGGTATGAAGTTCAACAAGGCCAAGTGCCGGGTCCTGCACCTGGGGCACAACAACCCCAAACAGAGCTACAGGCTGGGAGATGAGTGGTTAGAAAGCTGCCTGGCAGAGAAGGACCTGGGAGTATTGGTTGACAGTCGGCTGAATATGAGCCAGCAGTGTGCTCAGGCGGCCAAGAAGGCCAACAGCATCCTGGTTTGCATAAGAAACAGCGTGGCCAGCAGGTCCAGGGATGTGATTGTCCCCTGTACTTGGCTCTGGTGAGGCCGCACCTTGAGTCCTGTGTTCAGTTTTGGGCCACTCACTACAAGAAGGACATGGAGGTGCTTGAGCGAGTCCAGAGAAGGGCAATTAAGCTGGTGAAGGGTCTGGAGAACAAGTCTTATGAGGAGCGGCTGAGGGAGCATATGTAATGGCCCATCTCCTTTTGTAAACCATCACATGAATGACTTTAGTTTGGTTGAAGGGAAACAAAACCACACCAAACCCTAGACACAACCATCCAAGTACTGCAGGATTGTACCAAATACCAAATCTCCTACGTTTATAAAGGAATATGAACAAAAATATGAAGCTGACACATGGGAGATAAACATAGTTTTATGCCATAGCTTTTCTTTGTTCCCTGAAAATCACTCACACGAGTGATTTTTCTCTTTTTCCTCATCTCAATATCTGCCAGTTGGTGTTAAAACCTGGTTCCTTCCCTGGTGAGGCTGCGAAGTTTCTTAAGGTTTGCCAGACACTACAAAATGTGGTAGCAACTGCTCCATTACACGTACAGGCAGGGTCTGTGAGCCCTAGAACCCCAAAAGCCCCAGACAGGAGATGTTGGTGAGGCATAGGCTGGTCAGCTCAGCGCAGCATGATGCTTTTATTGCCTCAGCCTTGCTGGACAAATTATATCACACTGCCATGTGGATCCTTAAGGAGCCCTGACTTCATCTGAAATTGTTTCTTTGGCTTCTAGTGGAAGGAAGTTTATGTGATCATGACTTGTCTGTCCTTCAAAATAACTTTTGAACTCTGAGCTGATTTCAGTTAAATTAGGTAGCAAAAAGAAAATGCTCATATGTGTTCTATTCTAATAAGAATTTTGGAAACAGGTAGGAAGGTGGGGAAGGCACTAGTAGCACTTCCATTGAAGGAACAGCTAATTGATCTTGCCCTTTATTAGACATCAGAGAATCCAATCATGAGCAAGCCATTGGCAAACAATCCCCATTAATTTCCCAAGGTCTGGAATTACTTGTCCCTGTTGAGGAACTAGGTTGAAATATTGAGGAAGGAGCTCCCAGCCATGTTGTGGTTTAACCCGGCCGGCAGCTAAACACCACACAGCCGTTCGCTCACCGTCCCTCCTCCCTCTCTGGGAAGGGGGAGAGAAATGGGAAAGTGAAGCCTGTGAGTTGAGATAAAGACAGTTTATTAAGACAGGATAATAATAATAATGATGATAATATTACTACTACTACTAATGTGTATGAAACAAGTGATGCACAATGCAATTGCTCACCAACTGCTGACCGATGCCCAGTCTATCCCGAGCAACCGGCCCCCCCACCCCTGCTAGCCACCCCTATATATTGTTTAGCATGACGTCAGATGGTATGGAATACCCCTTTGGCCAGTTTGGATCAGCTGTCCTGGGTCAGCAAGGAGCTGAAAAGTCCTTGGCTTGGTACAAGCACTGCTCTGCAACAATTAAAACATCGGCATGTTATCAGCACTCTTCTCATCCTAATCCAAAACATAGCACCCTATCAGCTACTAGGAGGAAAATTAACTCTGTCCTAACTGAAACCAGGATAAGCCCTACTCAGCTGTCACAGAAATAACCAATGCGACATGGTGAGATTCATCTCTCTCAGCATAAGCTGAATAATGAGAGAGAAGATTCCTGCGGATTCTCTGTGCTAACGGTTAGGTATGACCTGTCAGATGGTACTTCCAGCACAGCTGAGCTCACCTGGCCTTTCACTGCTCAGATTACTTCTAGAATATGACAGAATTTCACCATTAGGGCCCTACTTCAGACCTTCCGCATGGATGTCTGTCAGCATCCTGTATGGCGATGCAGGCTCTTTTGAAGACCTTCATAGTCATGACAGTGTTGATAGCTATTCTGACCTTTCTTAATTTATTCCTTCTTTGTTTCAGATATCTTTTTTTTTTTTTTTTTTTTTTCCTAGGGTTGTTTCTCCTTTGGTTTAATTATATTAATGTTGTGCAGTCCGTCAACTGCCTGGAGATGGGTCTTTATGAAAACCATCTATAATGGTACAAGTCTGTAGCAAATAATTCCTTGTAGAAAGAGACACAAAATTGCAAACTATGCCCAGAGGAACTGTCAATATGACAATTTTCCCTTCCCCTATAGCCCAGTAGGAAGGTGGCTTCCTGACGCAGTTGATGGCTAGAGGAACTGTGACCGGTGTGCACATTTTTTCTGCCAAATACATGGAGAGAGACAGCCCTTACAGCAGGATGGACTGTGGGCTGTGAGCAGTGCAGGAAGGGAAGTGATCAGGAGGTGATGTGTAGACGTTTCTGAGGTTCTTGTCTGACTTGTCAAAGTGTGAGAGAAGAAATTATATGCAATCATGGCTGAGCATTTAATAACATAGGAGGAAAAGATTGTAGTATCTCTAAGCATCTTTAGTTGTTTAGGTTTTTATAAGTAGGATAGAGACCTCTTAGGACAAAGCTTCTGGGGATATTTTCAGTGTTTTAAACTCCGTATCAAGCTGAAAGCAACGTGAAAGTAGTGAATTGCCTTGTTGGTTTGGTGCTTGGATGCAAAGCATAGTCAAAACAGGCAAAATCCCAAATAAAAGTACATATAATGGGAGGCAAGAGAAAGGGTTGGAAATCAGTGCAAGTAAAGGGGTCTCAGAGTTGACTGTGACAGTGGTTATTGTGTGAAGCAAAGTTCTTGGCTGATACTCTTCAGTCTAAATTATTTTCTATTCTTCAGTCTACTGTTATTTTCTACTATTTTAACCCTAGATGTGCCTATTCTGCTTCCCTATTTAATGCTTGAAATTTCTCATGAATTTTTGGTTGCACTGATGCCATGTGAGCAAGGATTGGAGGACAGGAAGGATGAAGAAAGACATTTTCTGTCTCCTTTCATCCCTCACTCCTGGATTCCTGTAAGTATTTGTTCAGGTGTGGCTGTAGTTATGTTAGGGCTAATGTAGAACAGCCTCTTAGAAGTCAAATGGATGTTGCTTGTTTACAGCACTGTAAACACAAGGAGTGTCTGTTCCCAAACATGCAGTTTTTCTGGGAGTTCAGTTTTTCTCTTAAGCTATTCACTTTTCACAATAAATGGAGAAGCACACAGAATGTGTCTTCAAGGGGGAAGTGTCATGGGAAATTCTGAGCCTGAGACACTTCTCTGCCTCACATCCCTGTGCAGTGCAGGAGGCTGTAAGGTAAAAGGGTAATGGTGACCAACTTGGGTTGGTATATTTTGATGAGGAGTAGAACTGAGCCTTCTGTTAATTCAAGGGAAAATTGCAAAGGAAAATTCAAGGGAAAATTGCCTCACCTAGCAAAGATCCCATTTGCTTCACTGACTCCAGAAGGCACCTCCTGTGGTGGTTTTACTCGGATGGGCAACCGAGCTCCACCACAACCGCTCTCTCACTCCCCGCCTCCTCAAAGAGGAGGGGGAGAAAAGTCAACACAAAGAGCTCGAGGTTTGAGATGAGAATGATTTAATTAAAGGGAAAGGGAATGGGGAGAGAATGTAACAAAAGAAACAACAAGGCCACGTGGAAGCACAGAGAGAAAGGAAAAATTATTCTCTACTTCCCATCAACAAGCGATGTTCGGCCACATCCTGGGAAGCAGGGCCTCAAAACGCGTACCGGTTGTTCAGGAGAGAGCCAGAGAGAGAGAGAGAGAGAGATCCCTCCCCCACAAGAGCCCCCTTTATTGCTGAGTGTGACATCAGGTGTTATGGAATATCCCTTTGGTCGGTTTAGGTCAGCTGCCCTGGTGATGTCCCCTCCCCCTCAATTGCCCACCCCCAGCCTGCTGGCTCCTGGGGCTTGGAGAGAGTCCTGATTCTGTGCCAGCACTATGCAGCAATAGACACAACACTGGAGTGATACCAGTGCTGTTCCAGCTACGAGTGCAGCACTGTGTGGGCTGCTGCAGGGAAAAGTGACTCCATCCCAAACAGACCCAACACACCTCCCTACACGAGAATCCCTGGATCTCCTGAGCAGACCAGACACCTTTCAAGCCTTAAAAACACCTGCTTCATGTAGCACAAAATTGTATGGCAACTTAAAGCATTCGCATGCACCCTAAGAATGCCCCAATGTTTTCTGACAGCTGACAAACTGAAAAGGACGAGGCTGTCAAATGCAAAGAATGGGGCCCTCCTTTTGGCTGCTGTCCCTCTGGTCTGTTCAATTAGGATTGATCAAGCTGTGTCAAAGGTCCCTCCTCTGTTTCAATGGTCACCGAGAGCTTTCATGATGACTAATGATACACTATCCTTAAAAAAAAGGGGGAAGAAACAAAGAGGATAACATAAGGGTTCCTTTTTTCTTTTCTTTCTTCTATCCTTATGTTCCAATTAGGCACATTAACTTTATGACCTACTAAATGAAATTCATTTAATTGTCATTGTTCAATGATACATCAGCCCCCTCTGCCTTCCAACATCTGCCCCTCAAAAAACAAACAAACAAACAAACAAACAAACAAAAAAGCACTTACTCAAGAAAAAAAAAAAAAAAAAAAAAAAAAAAAAAAAAAAAAGATTTAGTCATGTTTTGGGTAGAGACTAGGTGGAATGGATTTTGTTTTTCTTCCTCTGGAAAATATCTACATTATTTGAATTCAAATACAGATAGTGAAGGGAAAATAGGTAATAAGAAACCATGTACATTTCTTGTGTATCTTGCATAGAATTAGAAACAGCTGGACTGCCCCATCTCTAGAGCAAAGCTGGTGCTAGGGGAAGATCCAGCCATCTCCCAGCAGTTTCCAGACCTGTTCAGATCTCTTCTGAAGACAATATTTCTGCCCTGTTTGGCTCGTTAGTACTAACATTCAGGTACCATTTACTTTTGAGGGCATATGTTATATTTTTCTTTGGGAATATGTGTTAAGGTTTTGGACCATGGCAGCAATTTCCAGATTTTTGTCACCTGTCAATCCTGAAATTGGGTGTGAGTCATAACAGACATTTCACAGGTGTTAAATTAGACCACCACCAGAAAGACAGAAGGATCTCCACTGAACAGTTTAGATGAAGGTGACAGAATGACACTGAGCAGAATATGAATTTATGACGATAATTATTGTTATTGTAACAACAATAAGGAAATTGTTTCTATCTCATTATCCTAGAAGCCAGAGAAGGACTGCCAAAGGCTTCAACTAAACATCAGTTAGATACAGAACTTAGGCCTCTCTCTAGTTATAAATCCTTTATTTATTTTTAGGGGTTAATTTTCTCCTAAAGCTAAAATAATAATAAAAAAAAGGAATTGGGAGATCTTGAGAGACTTGAAAAGCAAATAAAGCCCATGAGCCAGAATCTGTTAGAATAACACAGGTCCAGGGATTTATCTTTCAAGATTGCATTGAACTTCCTGATTTTTCCAACCCAAACTCGTACCTAGAATAGATCCCTGGCAGTTTCTGATTGTTCTTAAGAACAAATTATTAACTTGGGCATCTGAGAGAGTTTCAGTCACAACATTCCAGAAGTTAATTAGGAAAGACTACCACTGATCTAAAGATGCCTGAGCCAGTGTTTGCATCCTGACACTTAACTCAGTCCTGAGGACTGGATAAACCAGTGAGTCTCTGAGCGTGGTCATGTTTAAATGGCAGTGACAGAGGCTTTGTGAAATTTGGCTGTTTCATTTCCCAGAGGGTTATGACACCTGGTGTTAGGATTTTGTCCCTTCTCTGACCTGAAAGGAGACTTGTATATTGCCACAAAGTTTTATGTGATTTACTGCTCCTTTTGTAATGCTTGGTAGCTTTCCAAAAAGACAAGAGGTGATTGATTTCCCATCTTCCAATAAAACTTAGTGCAACACACTCTGCTTTTCCTTAGAGCCATTGAAAATATGCTGGAAAATAAAATAAAATAAAAATATGAGTGATTTTTTAAAAAAAGGAAGTTGCACAGTATTCTGATTGTGTAACAACTGAACGCTGCATTTAACCTGAGCCTGTGTATTGCGGGATGCTAAAGCATGATGCAAACACTGCGACTTCAGTCCTCACAGCCTCAAAGTATGACCAATTATAATTGCTCAGCACATGAGAAACTGAGGCAGAGACAGACTGACATAATCCAGGTTCACAGAGAGACTGGAAGGGTCATGGCAATTTTGATAATCAAAGGCTAGAGGGATGGTGTGCAGAGAGGTCCCAAGA
This sequence comes from Nettapus auritus, assembly GCA_011076525.1. NCBI lineage: Eukaryota > Metazoa > Chordata > Aves > Anseriformes > Anatidae > Nettapus > Nettapus auritus. The sequence continues at coordinate 556,150 of MU016697.1, read as the reverse complement.
AAGTGAGGGGGAGAGACAGCTACCTAATTACTTACATAGATTTTCACTAAAATCACTTACTATAATTGTTACCAGACACCCAGAAGTTATAAAAACCATCATAGAATGAATATGTCATTACTGTGCATCACCAGAGTTAAAGACCCTGTCTTGCAGCCTAAATCCCTGGCTCCTGATGTTGAAATGTAGCTCACTGGCATTAAAAACAAGTTTAAAAGTCCAAGCTAATAAGATTTTCTGGCATGATTAACATTTGGCAAGAAGCACCCAAAAGATTTGCAGTTGCTGGACTTGAAAGATCTAGAGGTCAAAATTTCTGAATGAATGCACTTACTTGCTAGAAGCATAATGATGTTAGGTTGTTGTTTTTTTTGTTTGTTTACTTTTTTTTTGGAAGGGTGTGGGAAGAGTAGTAGGCCTTAATGACAGCCCGACATCTTGTAGACCATATATCCAAACCCAGTTTATTTGCAATTAGAGCTGATCCATCTCATCTGAAGGTCTAAGTTATATTTATGTCTGTTACATGACTGTCTAAAGAAATTACTAACTACAGCCTGTATGGTGGGGTAACTCTAGGGCTCACCTTTCCTATGTAAACAAATAGATAAAGCTGACTAGCTTTCATGACAGATAATGCTCCTTAGCTAGGCTTAGCCTTTCATTTCTGCATATCATGGCTTTGCACTCTTGAATATTATCAAATACCTCTAAAATATACATCAGAAAGGAGTGCAGATATGTTGAGTTTTCTAATCTTTACTGGTGAGAATTAAGTTTTTATCACACACAGAGAAAGCATTCCCATCTCCTCTCCCTCCAGAAATTAGACTTTATAGTGGAAAGGCTCCAAGTCTCTGCTGTTTAATGGCAAATTGGATTGGGGCACTGGCAGTACTAGTTATCAAATCATTAAGTGGGCTGCCACCAATACATTTTTCACGGTCACGCTGTAGATAAATGGATGGTGAGGTTATCAAAGATGGGATTCAGAGTTACCAGGAAGTCCTATCCTAACCTTATTCTCTTTGAGAAATAATATTTCCATCCACTGTGATGTATGATTTCCAGGTGGAAAACAATGGGCTGTGATTGGAGAAGGAGAATAATTTTACTCTCTAAAACAATCAGCTTCTCTTTCAGCTTGCCCTCCCCCAGAACCAAAGTCCATTAGGAGTTTGGTTTGATGGGGAAGGGTTACATTTGTCGAAGCTTGGGTTGGATGAGCAGGAGGGAGACGAAAAAAGGAAGAAAGATGGTGTGTGTCTTCATCGTGGGAAGGGTAGGATGGCAGAGATATTGGTGGCATCAGCAACATTGATCCTGAGGCAAAGGTGTCCCTCAGAAAGACCAGGTTACAAATGACCTTGTCTTTCCCCATCCTCACCCCATTCATCGCGGTAAGCACTCTCCTTGGATCACAGGCTCATTTCTGCTGCAGGTCAGCAAAAAACATTCGCAGAGAGTTAGAAACCCAGCCATTTGAGGTGAGGAGTGGCATGCACTCACCTCCCTGCCACTGCAGTGTATCCCAGTCCCTGTGAGAAGGATGAGCAGGTTTTGTGAGTGGGTGGTACGAGAGCTGGTGGATCCCCAGGTCTGTGGTGGCTGGGAGAGGGTGATTAGGCAAGTCCCGTGCAAAGGTAGCTCCTAACCTGAAGAGGTTGCTTCCTCCAAGGCACAGAGTGGAATGAGAGGGAGATTCAGGGAAGGCATTGCTGCAGGTGCCTTTCTGTTTCCCCATGGGAACCAAGCCAAGCTTTCCCCTTACTAAACGGGCAAGGAAGACCCTGTTCCAGTTACTTGCTACAGCTGCCTAATGTAAATGCTATGGCTTATGCAAACACTTAAGGCTGAAGGAGTGTTGAGTAGTTGAGAGAAGCTGTGAAGGTCAGACTGCCAGATTCTTGCTGCCTCTGCAGCTAACAGAAGAGAGTAGATTCCCTCTAACCATCTGAAAGTAATTCACCTATCATTACCTACACTTCTAGGATACCATCAGTTTTAGGATGGAATGAGTTGTCATCGTGGAGGTGTAGATTACCCTTCATTGGTTATAGGGCTGTTAGAAGCAAGGCTTAAAATCTGGATGGCTTAAGGTCGCTTAGATGAGGTGCTCTTCCCTGTCTTCTCTGAATGTAGTACTTGATCTTGTATGAGAAAAAAACAGCCTCCTTGGTTTGTTTCCCCCAAGGGAAGTTCATAGCAAAAGAGTCATTGGCGATTCCACAGGAAAAATAACCGTACCTATGGCATTTTGTTACTCTGGGAAGGAATTTCATAGCCAAACATATGGGTGAAACTATTGCTATGCATGAGTCATGTGTGTAGAAGATAAATATCTGAGACTGTCAACACAGTGGCCATTTCATGTCCTTCCAGATAACTAACTCCCACCATAGTTAAAGCCATTGCCAGCTAGAACCACTGCTTGGCAGGCAGCATGTGGAAAGTCCAAGTCATTGTAGAGACTCCCAGCATGTCTAGGGTCCGTGAGGGATGGAAAAGTTATAAAAGATGATGCACCTCCAGCACATTTTTGATACCATGCCTTGCATGTCACAGATGCTCAGCAACATGCAGTCTTTAATGGTGATTTGTGACCTATTAGAAAGGGCTTTCTTATTTACTGAAGTAAAGTTTTGCACCCTGTAGTGGGTTTACGTGGCAAGGTTTTGGTAGGAGGGGGGCCATAGGGGTGGCTTCTGTGAGAAGGATCTAGAAGCTGCCCCATGTTTGGTAAGGGCCCCACTGCTGACCAGAGCTGAGCCAATAAGCGATGTTGTTTTGCACCTCTGTGAGAGCATATTTAAGACAGGGAAAAAAAACGCTGCGCCACTCAGCAGCTGGGAGGGTGAGAGGAGTGAGAAACAGCCTTGCAGGCGCCAAGGTCAGTGAAGAAGGAGGGGGAGAGGTGCTCCAGGCGCCGGAGCAGAAGTCCCCTGCGGCTTGTGGTGAGGACCATGGTGAAGCAGGATGTCCCCCTGCAGCCCATGGAGTACCACGGTGGAGCAGGGTTCCACGCTGCAGCCCGTGGAGGAGACCACGGTGGAGCCTGTGCCCCGAAGGAGACTGCAGCCTGTGGAAGACCCCTGCCGGAGCAGATTCCGGGCCGGACCTGTAGGCCGTGGAGAGGAGACCACGCAGGAGCAGGTGACCCGGCAGGAGCTGCTGCCCATGGGGGACCCAGGTTGGAGCAGTTTGCTCCCGAGGGATGGACCCCGTGGTACAGATCCATATCAGGAGCAGTTCTTGAAGAGCTGCTGCCTGTGGACAGCCCACGCTGGATCAGTTTGGCAAGGACTGCATCCCGTGGGTGGGACCCCACAGCACAGGGGACGAGAGTGACCGAGAAGGAGCAGCAGAGAAGAAGTGCTATAGACTGACCTTAACCCCCATTCCCCCGTTCCTCTGTGCTGCTTGGGGGGAGGAGGTGGAAGAGGGTGAATGGGGGGGGAAGGTGCTTTTGGTTTCTTTCCTTTGTTTCTCACTTCTCTAGCTTGTTAGTAATAAGCAATAAATCTTACTTTCTCTCTATGCTGAGTCTGTTTTGCCCGTCACGATAATTATTGCGCGATCTCCTAGTCCTTATCTCAGCCCTTGAGCCCCTTTCATCGTATTTTCTCCTCGCTCCTCTTTGAGGAGGGGGAGTGAGAGAGTGGTTGTGGTGGAACTCGGCTGCCCACCCAAGTAAAACCACCACACACCCTTCTATAGACTCCTATACATTTCTGAAATAAACTGCACCAAAGAGCTGACCAACTGTTCAGGAATATGAAGCCAAACTGTCAGATGACTATTTGCATGATCTTTTCTTATACACCATTGGATTATTTAATATTTACTACAAGTTTTTTGTTCTGTTTTACTTTAAATAATATGATTAATTGCAAAAGGACGTCGTAATCATGCAGATGAATCCCTTCCTTCTCTAGTCAACTCTGCCTATGTCAAGGTAACAACTGGCTTTTCTTTTACAAGAAGATCAAATTATGATGGATGAAATGTAAGGAATAATTGAATTAGTGTCATAACAGCAGTGTAAATTTCAATTAGAAAAAAATCCATTGTAATAAAGTTCTGGCCATAAATTTTAGAAATCATACATTTTGTAGCCTTATAATTCTTTCCTCAGGCAGTGTCTATCACAGAGAACCTGAGTATGGATGTAGAAATGAAAAGTGTCTCTTCATAGAAGAGCAAAGGCCAAAAAACCACCCCACACCTTTAAATGGGATACCATTTTTAGCAGTCAAGTTAAATTATAAATGATGCCCTGCTTCCAGACATGCAACTCTGTTAAGTCAAGGTGGTATGTTTGACATGACAAAGAACAAGGCATGAATCTATGGGTCTGTCCTGCCTGTAGACAGTACACACTATCCTCTCTAGATTAAAGCATTTTCTCACGTAGCCCCAAAAGGAGAAAGAGGTTAGAGATTAACAAATCTTGAAAGGATCAGATAGTCTAAGATCTGAACTTGTTTAGATCATTGTTTAAAATGTAACAAAGCAATAGGCATGGTTTTGTTGTGAAGGTTATCAGTATCACATAGTGCATTTTTCAGCAAGGTCCCCATTGTTACCTGGTTTTATCTGCCTGGGAAATAAAAAGGAGAATGAGCTTTTCTAATGGCAGCTTGGTGTTCTACACACAATCTGTGAACTTTGCTGCCATGAACCAGAGCCTAGTGAAGTTTGAAAAACCTTCTGCAGGTGTGTACATGTACATACTTGTGTGATTTTGGGGATGAGATTCTACCACTGGTTAGTTACAGGGGGGTGTTGGCTGTGGAAAATTAGTGTGGTTAAAGACAGCTGACCTTGGTGGCAAGATAAAAAAAATTTAGTGTTTCCCTTTCTTGTACATACTAAAGTGTGTTTGCAAGCAGGAGAACAGCTAAGTTTCTCCAGCATTCAGACAGCAGATAAGCCTATAGCTAGTGGGATGGGCCCCTCTGTTTCACAAAAGGACTCAACAGCATGGTTCCTCTTATTTTCCAACTTCCTTTCTCAAATTCTTTGATGGTAAAAAAAAAATAAAAAAAGTAAACTTAAGATAGTTTGTCATGAGGGAAGAGAGGGCTGTCATGGGTGCAGGTGTGCCCTGCTTCAGGAACTCCTCGAGCAGGTGGCTGGGCTGCAGCAAGAAATCGACAGCCTGAGGGGCTCCTGGGAGTCTCTGAGAGTGACAGATAGGAGGTGTCAACCTGCCCCTGCTGATGCTCAGCAGCCCTCTCCTAAGTCCCGGCAAGGGGTAGAAGCTGACCCCGCTGATCACATGCAGGACAGAGGGCTTGACTGTCCACAAGAGAAAAGGGGCTGGACCCACACCTCAGCTCAGAGCAGAAAGAGACGTCTGCCCCCGAAACCCACAGTGCCACCTACCCCCACGGTGTCCCTGGGAAATAGATTTGAGGCTCTCAGGGAGGTTAAGGAAGAGGCTGAGGGTCTGGACAGTAGTCCAAACCCAGGAAGCAACCCCAAGAAGTGTGTCAAGATTGGGGGAAGTACTAAACATAGGGATCAGGGCCAGGCAGAGCACTGCATCGCAACCAGTGCCACAAAAAAAGAGCAGAGAGTCCTGGTGATCGGAGACTCCTTGCTGAGGGGCACTGAGGCTCCCATTTGTTGCCCAGATAACCTAGCCAGAGAGGTGTGCTGTCTTCCTGGGGCACGTGTCAGAGACTTTAGGAAGGCTCTGCCACAGCTCGTTAAACCGGAGGACTACTATCCTCTCGTAGTCATTCAGGTTGGATCCTGGGAAGCTGCTACTAGAAAAATGAGGAATATTAAAAAGGACTTTGCATCCCTGGGAAGGTCGTTGAAGGGATCAGGGGTGCAGGTAGTGTTCTCCTCTGTCCGCCCGCTGGGTGACTGGGATGCAGATAGAAGGAGCAGAATGGGACAGGTGAATGACTGGCTGAGGGGGTGGTCTGGACCAGGGATTTGGGCATTTTGATCTTGGGCAGTCCTTTGAGAAGCCAGGTATGTGGGCTGCTGACAGACACCAACTCAGCAAGTGGGCCGCAAGTGTGTTGGGGAGCAAGCTCTCTGGACTGATTACCAGGGCTTTAAACTAGGTTTAATGGGGGAAAGGAAGTCCTCATGGGGGACTTCAATTATCCAGACATCTGCTGGGTAAACAACTCAGCCAGGCACGCATAGTCCAAACAGTTCCTACAATACGTTGAGGCCAATTTTCCGATGCAGGTGGTGGAGGAGCCGACGAGGCAGGGGGTGCTCCTGGACCTTGTCCTTACCAACAGGGATGGCCTTGTTAGGGATGTGAGGGCTGGGGGCAGCTTGGGATGCAGTGACCATGAGATGGTGGAGTTCAAGATGGAACTAGGCAGAGGAAGTAAGGCTAAAAGCAGGATTGCTACCCTGGACTTTCAGAGAGCCAACTTCGACCTCTTCCAGGAACTGCTTGGGAGTATCTCATGGGCTGGGTTGCTTGAGGGCAAGGTGCTTGTGAGAGCTGGGCTACATTTAAACAGCACTTCTGCCAAGCCCAGGATAAGTGCATCCCGAAGAGTAGGAAATCGGGGAAGGGGGGCAGGAAAACTGCGTGGATGAGCAAGGAGCTCATCAATAAGATCAAAAGGAAGAGGAAGGTCTATGAATCGTGGAAAAAGGGCCTGTCCTCTTCGGAGGAGTATAGAGGTGTTGTCAGGGCCTGCAGGGACGCGACGAGGAAGGCTAAAGCCCACCTAGAGATGAAGCTTGCAAAAGAGATAAAGGATAATAAGAAGGGTTTTTTCAAGCAAGTGAACAGTAAAAGGAAGACTAGGGATAACGTGGGTCCCTTGCTGAACGAGGGGGGGGTCCTGGTAACGGAAGACGCCAAGAAGGAGATACTGAAGGCTTTCTTTGCTTCAGTCTTTGCTTCAAGGACTCTCCCCGGAACTCCTTGACCCTGGAAAGAGGACAAAGGGTCTGGGAAACGTAGAGCTTCCCCCTGGTTGACAAGAGAGTGGTTCAGGAGCGTCTGAGTGGGCTCAACGCACACAAATCCATGGGTCTCAATGGGATGAATCCGCGTGTGCTAAGGGAGCTGGCAGAGGTGCTCGCCGAACTGCTCTCTATCATCTTTGAAAGGTCCTGGAGAACGGGTGAGGTGCCTGAAGACTGGAGGATAGCCAGTGTCACTCCGGTCTTCAAGAAGGGCAAGAAGGAGGATCCGGGAAACTACAGGCCAGTCAGTCTCACCTCTGTCCCTGGAAAGGTGTTGGTTGGAGCAGCTTGTTCTGGATGCCATCTCCAAGCAATTGGAAAAGAAGAAGGTTATGAGGAGTAGTCAGCGTGGATTCACCAAGGGGAAGTCATGCTCGACCAACCTCGTTGCCTTCTATGATGGCATCACCAGCTGGGTAGACAGGGGGAGATCAGTGGATGTCATCTACCTTGACTTTAGCAAGGCTTTCGATACTGTCTCCCATGACATCCTGCTAGCAAAGCTGAGAAAGTGTGGGATAGAGGACGGCGAGGTGGGTTGAGAACTGGCTGACTGGCCGAGCTCAGAGGGTGGTGATCGGCGGCGCAGAGTCCAGCTGGAGACCTGTGACTAGTCGTGTTCCCCAGGGGTCGGTGCTGGGTCCGGTCTTGTTCAACATCTTCATCGACGACCTTGATGAGGGAATAGCGTCTGCCCTCAGCAAGTACGCCAATGACACTAAGCTGGGAGGAGTGGCTGACATGCCAGAAGGCTGTGCTGCCATTCAGCAAGACCTGGACCGGCTGGAGAGATGGGCAGGAAGAAACCAAATGTGGTTTAATAAGAGCAAGAGTAGAGTCCTGCACCTGGGAAGGAACAACTGGAAGAATCAGTACAGGCTGGGGGACGACCTGCTGGAGAGGAGCTCTGAGGAGAAGGACCTGGGGGTCCTGGTGGACGACAGGTTGACCATGAGCCAGCAGTGTGCCCTGGTGGCCAAGAGGGCCAATGGGATCCTGGCATGCATTAAAAGGAGGGTGGCCAGCAGGTCAAGGGAGGTGATCCTCCCCCTCTACTCTGCCCTGGTCAGGCCTCACCTGCAGTACTGTGTCCAGTTCTGGGCTCCCCAGTACAAAAAAGACAGGGATCCCCTGGAAAGAGTGCAGTGGAGGGCCACAAAGATGGTACGGGGCCTGGAGTATCTTTCCTATGAGGAAAGGCTGAGAGACCTGGGTCTGTTCAGCCAGGAGAAAAGACTGAGAGGGGATCTCATCAGTGACGACACCAAGTTAGGTGTGTGTGTCGACCTGCTCGAGGGTAGGAAGGCTCTGCAGGAAGATCTGGATAGGCTGGACTGATGGGCCGAGGCCAACGGTATGAAGTTCAACAAGGCCAAGTGCCGGGTCCTGCACCTGGGGCACAACAACCCCAAGCAGAGCTACAGGCTGGGAGATGTGTGGTTAGAAAGCTGCCTGGCAGAGAAGGACCTGGGAGTACTGGTTGACAGTCGGCTGAATATGAGCCAGCAGTGTGCTCAGGCGGCCAAGAAGGCCAACAGCATCCTGGCTTGCATAAGAAACAGCATGGCCAACAGGTCCAGGGAAGTGATTGTCCCCTGTACTCGGCTCTGGTGAGGCCGCACCTCGAGTCCTGTGTTCAGTTTTGGGCCCCTCACTACAAGAAGGACATCGAGGTGCTTGAGGGAGTTCAGAGAAGAGCTACAAATCTGGTGAAGGGTCTGGAGAACAAGTCTTATGAGGAGTGGCTGATGGAGCTCGGACTATTTAGCCTGGATAAGAGTAGGCTCAGGGTTGACTTTATCGCACTCTACAGGTACCTTAAAGGAGGCTGTAGCAAGGTGGAGGTTGGTCAATTCTCCCACATGCCTGGTGACAGGATGAGGGGAAACGGGCTAATGTTGCACCAGGGGAGGTTTAGGATAGATATTAGGAAGAACTTCTTTACTGAAAGGGTTGTTAGTCACTGGAGTAGGCTGCCCAGGGAAGTGGTTGAGTCACCATCCCTGGAGGTCTTTAAAAGACGTTCAGATGTAGAGCTTAGGGATATGGTTTAGTGGAAGATTTGTTAGCGTTAGGTCAGAGGTTGGACTCGGTGATCTTGTAGGTCTCTTCCAACCTAGACTATTCTGTGATTCTGTGAATGTGCACAAATACCTGAGGGGTGGGAGACAGAGGGATTTGGCCAACCTCTTTTCAGTGGTTTGTGGGGATAGGACAAGGGGCAATGGCCACAAGTTAGAGCACAGGAAGTTCCGCACCGACATGCGAGAGAACCTCTTCATGGTGAGGATGACGGAGCACTGGAACAGGGTGCCCAGGGAGGTTCTGGAGTCTCCTTCTCTGGAGATATTCAAGGCCCATCTGGACGCCTACCTGGGGAGCCTGCTCTGAGGAACCTGCTTTGGCAGAGGGGGTTGGACCCGATGATCTTTCAAGGTCCCTTTCAACCCCTACAATTCTGTGATTCTGTAATTCTGTGATCCTTCTTTAACTCATCATCTCCTCAATGCATATTTATGCTGCAGTTGGAGTAAAGGGGAAAGAGTGTAAAGGAGCGTGACAGCTAGCCCTGACCTGACCGTGTGTTCAGAGCCTTCCAGCATCTTTCATGGAGCTAGCCTGGAGACAGGGAGGCAGCTGGACAGAGTTCGTCTACTTTTGACATTAAGTATTGATGGGTGGATTTCTGTAGAGTTTGGTACTGTCCTGCCTATCACTTGCTGAAGTATCCCACCTGAGCATGCCCTTATTGATGGATGGTTTGGGATCATCACTTTTGGAAACTGGTGTTCTCACCAGGCTGGATTTCTCCAGCCTGCCCCATCCAGCCTGTCTCAGTCCAATTCTGAAGCATTATGATTCATGCCCTGGGATTATCTAGTCCTATCCCGAAGTCCTCAGACAGGTTTCACAAGAATGCAAAGCAATGTGAAATGTTAGGAGGTGACTCCAGAGCTCTCTGTTAGAAACTTCTTGCCTGCTTTATTCTGGGTAGGTCACCTCAACATTCCCCTAGGCTCTGTTGGTCACCCTAAGCTGGATCCAAATGAGTGAGACATCAATGTAAGCATCCTGTCAAGCTTGAAATATTACAGTATACCCTGCAATTTTATTTGCTTTACACAGAAGTTTTCTAATGCATGAAGGCACAAATGGAGACACTTTTCTGATGCTTCATGCAAAGGAGGTGATGGCAGGTGAGAGGGAGGGCTATTAGTGGGAATGAAGAAAAATCTCTTTTATTTTCCATCTCTACTGAGGCTTTGCTGGAAGGACTTTTCCAATATGTGTCGGTGCTAGATCAGCTGTCCTTATTCTATCTGTCTGTGCTGTTTTCTCTTGATTTAATGGACTGAGGGTGAGAAACCTTTAATGTGGGCTGATGAAAGCAGAGCTGGCACTCCACAGCAATGGGAGAAAGCTGGCAGGTCTGATCTTTCAAACTTGTCTGAGAACATAATTCCACTTTGTCTCATTTCTAACCTTCAGTTTCAAAGACAGGGAAAAGACAAAGGAAGGTATAGAGATGCTTAAGGGTTAGGTCTGCACCAGTTACCTTCACAAGCATAAACTCTGTGGAAGTTATTTACTACTAGGCAAGTTTAAAATCAAAATTTGTCTTCTACTCTGTTGTACTCAGAGAAAATCTTAAAAAATAGTAATTGTCTCCCACTCCCGGTGCTTCTGGAAGGCATCACACCATGGGTCTGTAAAGGGAAGAGTATTTCCCTCTTCCAGCTCATCTGGCTACTGAGTCAGCATATCTGCCATGAGTCTCTGATTTCAGACATTGTCATCCTCAGGAGCCTGCTGTGAAGCATTTTGAACTTGGCTTTTACCAGCTGTAATTTTTTTTTTTTTTTTTTTTTTTTTTTTGTCTTTTCTTCATGGTTGTCAGTTGCTTGGCATTTTGGCAAAGCTTAGGTCTTACTTTTTGTCATGTTAAAGATCCTGAATCAATAGCTGGTCTTCAGGGGTGTCCCTGTTGAGGGACTTGTCTCCAGTTTTCTAGCACATGGGCTCCAAGGACGGTATGACTAAGACCAGCTTGGACTGGGGTCAAGCTATTTGCCAAGTCTGGTTAATTATCCTGGAGGAGGGAGGAGCAAGGTAATCATTGACACATGCTTCCTAGCAAATGGGATGTGAAAGAGGAGTTGAATGAACAGCAGTGTCAAGAGTCCTGAACAGTAAAACCAATGCTGCAGCTTTTGAACTCTAGGATTTCCTAATTCCTGGAGGTCAGGATAATTTGAGCCAGAGGTGGACCCAAGAGGGTCTTGTGGCTTAGGTTCAACCCACCCAGCTTTATACAGTAACCCCAGAAACTTATACCATTTGCCTAATAACCAGAGGCTGCTGAAGGTGGGAGAAGGGAATTTCCAGAGGGAATACAGCCACTTAACATTTGAACTGCTTATTTTTCTTTCCCCTCCACTGACTACAGTGAGAGATTATGATGGCTGAACTCCAAGCTTTGGCATCTTAGTTAAATACCTGAAGTTACATGGAGGATCTGGGCCACTGTGTCCAATTAAATCACTCTTGAACCTAGATGGATTTTACCCTGACTGTATGTCCTGGTTTCAGTTAGGATAGAGTTAATTTTCCTCCCAGTAGCTGGTAGGATGCTATGTTTTGGATTAGTATGAGAAGAATGCTGATAACACACTAATGTTTTAATTGTTGTAGAGCAGGGCTTACACTAAGCCAAGGACTTTTCAGCTCCTTGCTCTGTCTTGCCAGTAAAAGGTCCAGTGAAATAGTGGAAAGTAGCATCTGAACCAGGAGAAACTAAACTAACCATCAGATGGACTTGAAGAAGCCTTCATCAGAGAGTATAAGCTAAGTTGCTGTGGAAATTTTATTGTAATTACTCCTGTAAAATTAGTGAACAGAGAAATTCTTGAATAGATACCTATTAAGGGAAGAGATTTATCAATAACAGGGATCAGTTAAGCATTATCCCCTGAAGGTAACAGTAGGCTATCTGCAGTGTACACCCCTTTAAGATTAGGGAAGAGGGCAAGACTGGATTGGGAACCGGTGCTGCGGCAGGGAAGGTCTGCCAAGGGCTGCAACCCCTTTTGGGCTGTGACCGCCGATCACTATGGCCCTTACCGGACCTCTTCTAGTCCTACTTGGGGTGAGTTTCTTGGCCCAAGCTACGGCCAACAACTGCAATCAAGGTATAGTAACTACTAGAAAAGGATGGTTGAGATCCCACACATTGGTGTATCATACTGTCTATGACTGTAAAGGCCAGAAAATAGGAAGCTGCATTTTTAACCTAACTCAGTATGCTCTATGCAGAGAAGGTGACAGGAGAGTCAGTGCAACACAGACTGTTATTCAACTCATTCTATTATGAAATGGAAAAAGGAGTAAAATATGAAATCCCCACAGTTGCTAAAAATCTAATAGTTGTGAATAAAACTGGAGATGCACTCGGATTAATTGCAAAATAAAATACCAAGATGAGAACAGCTTTGTATCAAAATTGCTTAGCTTTGGATTATTTGCTAGCACAAGAAGGAGGAGTCTGTGGAAAAATTAACCTTAGTAATTGCTGTTTAGAGATTGATGATGAAGGAAAAGCTGTGAATGAACTTGTAAAAGAAATGAAGAAAATTGCACATGTCCCAGTACAAACTTGAAGGGGTAGGGACTGGGATTTGTTTTCATGGCTGCCCGGTGGACCATGAGTTAAAAGGATGTTATTTTTATGTGGTGTAATGATGTCATTGTTTATACCTTGTATGATATCTTGATTTACACTAGTGATACGCCGAATAATAAATAGTACCCAATTTGTGATGACTTCAGTAGAGAGGAAAGGTGATGTGTCAATAATGATGCCTAAGAAATGGACTCCACCCCAAGAACCGACTGATGAGATCCAATTGTTACTAGCAAAGGTTGAAGAGGAAACACGAATCAATACCACGAAAAAAGAAATGGGGGATTGTGAAATGTGTTAATTTGATTCGTGTCAGTATGGAACAACGCTAAGGCTGCATATAATCTTCTACCAAAGAAAAACAGTGATTAGTGTACATAGTTCTTGTATCATGTAAAGGAAGAGTCCAGCAATTTAGGTAGATAGAGGATTTGAAGGCAGAACATTGAGACTGAGACTCAGGTCTGGGAGATAAGAGAACAAAGCGGTTCAAAATAATTGCTAACTTTTGCATGGGATGCTGTGCAAGTCTCTGATATCCGGCCAAGAGATTACCGAATAAGGAGAAAGGGGAAGCTGAAGGACAATTGAAGGACAAAGCCTGGGAGGAATACTACGAGCCTTCAGCACGAGTGACCCCCAGAGACTAATACGCATGCGTCTGGGAGAAATTTTGGACTCCGGAAACTAATTATACTAACCCTGCCTTTTCTAGGAATAGTGATGAATATGTATTAGTCTAGGAGCATAAAAAACAGCTACCTGATGTAACAGGTGTGCGTGCTTGTGGAGCAGAGACTCCTGGTGCACCCAGCGCTGTTTGCTTGCCTCTATTCATTTAATACATTGTAAACTTTGATTGAAATCCTATTTGATACCCGATTATCACAACAGTAACAACCACACAGATACTGATGAATGAATTTTGATAGAACTGGACAAGCAAAGTGATGTGATGAAACGAGAACGGGCTTCAACGTGTGACAATCACACACCACACAAACATCACACACCATCTCTTCTGTCCTGAAAGACTGCGATGACAGATGGAGCCTGGAGTCAGTCATGGACTATGCAAACTCAGTGGACATTCTATGTATAAATGAAAATAGTGGTCAAGTGGATTCTGTTGGAAGGGAATCTATTGGAAAGGGTGTAACCTGAGCATGACATAAATGGTATGGAATAAGGGGTGGATATATGTCCTGGTTTCAGTTAGGACAGGGTTAATTTTCCTCCTAGTAGCAGGTAGGGTAGGCTGGGCATCGGTCAGCGGGTGGTGAGCAATTGCATTGTGCATCACTTGTTTTGCACATATTATTATTATTATTTTATTTTCTGTCCTAATAAACTGTCTCTATCTCAACCCATAGGCTTCGGGTTTTTTCTTGTTTCTCTCCCCCATCCCAGAGAGGGAGGGGGGAGGGTGAGCGAACGGCTGTGTGGTGTTTAGCTGCTGGCCGGGTTAAACCACGGCACTGTAATTCAAAGCCAGGACTATTTCCAAATCACAGATCTGTATGAACTGCATGGCAAAGCACGGGGTGGTTTTCCTGAGCTGAGATGAACAGCAGCATCTTCTGTGATAGGTACCAGTGAGGTGAGAATACCGTTTGGTCACAGGACACATAAACCAGTGGTGAAGTAGAACGGCTTAGAAAGGAAAAGTCGGCTTCTTCAAAACCAAACGGTGAACAAACTCACTGCCTTAATGCATACCGATTAAAAGGTGTTTTGAGGTACCCCATTCATAGTTTCTCAGCCTGCAGCACCAAGGGAAATGTTACATTTATGATGTTACATTTCAGTCCTACCTCTATGGCTTCTCTCAGTCCTCCGTTCTTTTTATAATACAGCCTGCTAATCTGTTTTTTGTTTATTTTTCAAAGCCGGGCCTTGTGCCTCCTACTCCATGCAGCATCCTGCCCACCTTCCTCCCCCTCTGACTGAACCAGATTGACAGGTGTGTGATAGATGGATGGACAGAAAACTGGATCGGTCCAAACTCCTTGACACTTGAAAAATTGACAACACAACCAAAGCAGCATAATGGGGAGAGAGAGATTGGCAAATGGAATAAATGGTCCCTGGAAACTTTGCGATTCATCTTTGCTCTGTCAAGTAATGGTCTGATAATGCAGGAATTTAATGGGGACGACTTCTGCTTAGTTCAGAGGCATCCATTAGCATGGAGTAAAGCAGGAGACAGTAATAGGCATTGTTCCTTTCCTTAGGCTTTGCAAATGAGAGACTATTAAAGGTGTGCCATCTGCACCCCAGCTTCATTCTCCCAAATGACAAGTTCACACCTTTCTGCTCTTCTCTTGATAAGGGAGATCACTCATGAGTTTGCATCTCTCCTCCTAGAAATAGGTGGTTTTGTTTGATCCATTGCTCACTTTCCTCCAACATGAACTCGGAGCTACCTAATGAAGTTGGCACTGAGAAAGAATGTGTTAACTAAAAGGCTTGCACTTCTCAGAAAGTGACGTGCTCTCACTCCTGCCTTGCAAAGATAGGTTTTCCTGTCCTGGTGCATCATTTAGCCTTGCCTCAGCTTCTCTGCGTGTAATAGTAATGCTGTTATCTAGCAGTGGGGCACAGTGGATGGCTCTGATAGGCCAGAAATAACCTTTCGGGCCGCTGTCTTAGGTCTGAATTGTGGTTTGAGTGCTATGGGTGTTGGTTTCTAGCAGTTTAGCTTAAGGTAAGAGCACAGGCCTATCTAGCCTAGTATCCCATTTTTAAAACAAGGTTAGTTGTAGCTGGTTGGGGGAATAGTATAAGAATAGGCAGTGACTTTTCCCCTGAAATTCCTACTCTGAAGTCATCATGCTCAGTAGGTACTGATAGACCTATGAGTTTGTCTAGTCTGTCTTTCGGAAGTTTCTTTCTGCTGTCGGGTGTCTCAGCATCTCTTGCAACAAGAGATTTAATTCTCTACTATATGACAGAAAAAAAAAAAAAAAGGAAAAAAACAACTTTCTTTCAATATGCTTGTCTGCTCACATCATTAGCTTCGAGTATTTGGAGCAGGTGGTGGCACTTTTGTTTTCAGCCCTCCAACTCAGCCAGGGGCTTGGTACCCATGGTGTTGGGAAGGGGAAGAAGAGGAGCTGTTGGGCAAAGGAGCCCGAGAAAGCGGCAGGCAGGCATCTTTCATCAGTTGGGTGGTGGAGTTTGCTCTCCAAGCATCCTGCTACGGACTGAAGTACCCCAGGCTGAACTGATGTAACTGATTTAGTCACCTTCACCTTGGCATGGAGGGGACTGGCTGGAAGCGGAGAGGGGAGCCCAAGTGCTCAGTTACATCAGTGCAGCTGCAGCACTGGGGGAGGGAGGATGCAGGGGGGCGGAAGGAAGCTCATTATGACTGATAAATAGAGGACTCCCATTGGCAGCAATGTCATAATATTCACCTTTTTCACAGTCCCCTCTTTCCAGCTGTGTAATTAATTAATGGATTGGAAGTGCTTAGTTTCCAGTGATCTACAGGTTGACCTTGCACCTTCCCCTGCTTGGCTGGCATTGTTGTCACTGGGTCCAACTTTGACCAAAGTGATCTCCCTCTCTACCATCCCAGAATCAGCCCTTGTGATAGCAATTGTGGATCCTATACTTTTCTCTATATGCTTATTTTTGTAGCACAGGTAAAAGCAAGCATCATCTTTCTGTTTTGGTCATGTTTTTACACTGGCTTTGCACTAGGAAAAACGTTGGCAGAAAATGCAGGTCCCTGTAAGCATGGAACCACTTTATGTCCTGGAAGGGAGAATAATCATGTCCGCTGATTTCAGACTGCTCAAAATTGTTCTTGTAATCCAAACTAGCTGTTCTGGTTCTTCTGCAGACATGGATGAGGAAAGTGCTTCCAGTCTCATACCTGCTGCAGGTACCTGTCTCAGAATGGAATGAATCTCCTTCAGGAGTGATATCTCTCCTTATTTAAGGTAGAAGGAGTGGCGATAATCTGGTTAAAGTATATGTTTCGTGTTGAGGTAGCTAAAATTAGGTAAGACATGTTTCATCCTCATTATCTCTGTGCTACACTTATAAATGAGACTGGTATATCCATTTCTTCGCCACACACTTTTATCTTTATGAACTCTTGCAAAGTAGAGGTAGATAATGTTGCATTAATTTACCAGAAAGTTATAATCGATTATGGGGCCTGAAGAACCTGCACCAATAGGGACTTCATGGCTCAAGACCATTACAGAACTCTTTCTTTTTGCAATGTGTGGATAAAATATCATTAGCTTGACAATCAACATCATGAGTGAAACTCTGAGTAAGTACACTTGACGACTGTGGTGGTTTTGCTTGGGTGGGTGGCCGAGCTCCGCCACAACCGCTCTCTCACTTCCCCTCCTCAAAGAGGAATGGGGAGAAAATACGATGAAAAGGGCTCAAGGGTTGAGATAAGGACTAGGAGATCGCGCAATAATTATCGTGACGGGCAAAACAGACACAGCATAGAGAGATAGTAAGATTTATTGCCTATTACTAACAAGCTAGAGAAGTGAGAAACAAAGGAAAGAAACCAAAAGCACTTTCCCCCCATCCACCCTCTTCCACCTCCTCCCCTCAAGCGGCGCAGGGGAACAGGGGAACGGGGGTTGTGGTCAGTCTATAGCACTTCTGTGCTGCTCCTTCTCGGTCACTCTTGTCCCCTGTGCTGTGGGGTCCCTCCCACGGGATGCAGTCCTTCCTGAACTGATCTGGCGTGGGCTGTCCACAGGCAGCAGCTCTTCAAGAACTGCTCCAGATATGAGTCAGTACCACGGGGTCCATCCCTCAGGAGCAAACTGCTCCAACCTGGGTCCCCCACGGGCAGCAGCTCCTGCCAGGTCACCGGTTCCTGCGTGGTCTCCTCTCCACGGGCTGCAGGTCCGGCCTGGAATCTGCTCCGGCAGGGGTCTTCCACAGGCCGCAGTCTCCGTCGGTGCAAGTCCACCTGCTCCACTGTGGTCTCCTCCACGGGCTGCAGGGGGAACCCTGCTCCACCGTGGTACTCCATGGGCTGCAGGGGGACATCCTGCTTCACCATGGTCCTCACCACAGACCACAGGGGACTTCTGCTCCGGCACCTGGAGCACCTCTCCCCCTCCTTCTTCACTGACCTTGGCACCTGCAAGGCTGTTTCTCACTCCTCTCACTCTCCCAACTGCTGTGTGGTGCAGAGTTTTTTTCCCCTGTCTTAAATATGCTCTCACAGAGGTGCAAAACAACATCGCTTATTGGCTCAGCTCTGGTCAGCAGTGGGTCCCTTACCAAACATGGGGCAGTTTCTAGATCCTTCTCACAGATGCCACTCCTATGGCCCCCTACTACCAAATCCTTGCCACGTAAATCCACTACAATGACCTCGCTGATAAATCTTCCTGACAATTTTGCAAAACAGACTTAGGCTATTGATCAAGTTGGCTGGAAATGATCCTTTCATCTCTGGGTCACTGGACTCCATTTGACTTAGGGCAGCCAGGAGCAAAAGTGGCTGTTATTAAGTGATAAGAGCAAGTTGAAGGTCTTAACCTAGTCTCAAAAGAAAGAAGTCCAGGATATGGAGATCTCAATCAATTTAAGTTATACTAGGGAGAGCTGACTACCAATTCACATCACAAAACCACTCTTTTCTTGGTTTTACAGCTGAAGATGTAAGAATACAATTATTTCACCTCCCAGTCTGACCAAGGATCCAAAGAGAAAATCCTGAAAGACCATTCAAAAATCTGCCAGTCTCTTCCTTTGGTGTTTCGGTTTCCTTGTCAAGACAAATGTGTTATTAGCTAAACATTCTCCAACCCTGATGATCTAAAGCCTTTAGCTGCCTTACTAAAATTTGTGGGATCATTCCCATAATTACAGGGTCAGACCTATTATCACTCCACTGTTCAGCTCTCATGATTACTTAGAGGTTTTGTCTCATATTTAATCACTTAAGCAAAAGCCCAGCTTTTGTATGAAGACCTTTTCTGACTCAGACCAAAAACCCATCTCACCCAGTAGCCTTTTCATTGGCTATAAGTACATGCCTGCATAAAGGTATAAGAGGAAGACAAATATTTTTCTAAGTCCTGACAGCACTCTTTCAGCAAATTCAGGCTAGGCTAGGGAGCTCTTTGCAGTTAAGAGCACTGGGTGGACTTTTCTGTTTTAAATTCTCTAATAGCTTTGGGACCTACACAGATCTTTTGTACCTGTATTTTGAAGCACGTAGTTTCCTATTTTCACTACTGTGTCAAGAATCAACTCCCTTTCAGTATTCTGAACCCACTACATGCTACTTACATGTGGTAGGCCCTGATTATTATTCTGGAAGGATATTGGGCAGTCATTCACTGATCATCTGCTCCATATCACTCACTTTCTTCATGCTACTGAGTGTTTTACAGACCTTTCTTACCTCCTGCTTCAGCTATGTCTCTTCCAGGCTGAAGAGGGAATCATTCTGATATAAACAGATTTTAAAGAGAAACCAATTTTTTTAAGGAGGGGTTTTTTTTTTTTTTTTTTTTTTTTTTTTTTTTTTAATTACTTTTTTTCCTCCTGCCTATGAGTTACAGTCTGTAGGGAAAACCAGCCGAGGAGGCAACCAGGCCAGAGAAAACATAAGCCAGTCCACTAGAGAAAACAATCAGAACTCTAAAGCCAGTTTCTGAGACCAATTTCATTATGGTGCTGCCTTCTTTGCAGCCTGCAATTATGGAGCAATTACGGGATTTGGGGGGAAAGCATCTGGCAGCGGTTTCTCTTGTACTTGCTCTGTTCTCTCTCTTTGCCCTATTCTCTACATCTGAGTTAGATGCTGTTTGTATTTCTCCTCTTCAAATGTGCATCAGCATTTCAAATGAAACTTTGGACCACCACCATGGCAGCTTTTTAAAAGGATGCAGCACGAGATTCCTCTGTCTCCTCTCCTCTGTCGGAGAGCAAAGGCAAACCAGAAGAGGGATATTAATGTACAAATTAGTACAACTTGACTGGCTCTAGATTGCTACCTAGAATTTGCATATTAATAAATGTTTTTGTGACAGCATTTAGCAGATCAAGAAGGGCAGAGATTAAAAAAGTCAACAAGATTTTTAAGCTTTTCCTTATAATTCCTGCTCTTCACACTCTGAGCCTCTCATATATATCCATATCTCCTTATACCATATCCATATGTGCTTAGGTTGCATATCTATAGGTCAATGCACATAAATCTGCCCGGTTCTTGACAGATGTGAGATTTGCAGAACTTCCCTGCATGAAGACACAAACAGTTTTGTGCTGGCAGGAGTGCAGCTTTGCTCATCTGTGTATTTGAATGAGCGTGTGTTACACACCCGCACGTGCACACAGACTTAGGAAGAAGGATAGATGCAGGAACTGGACAGTCTCCCTCCCCCGGCCCCCTTCAAATCTTTTTCCAACAGGCGCTTTTATCCCATTCAACTGAATAAATTGGGACTCTTGAAACTGTGATCTTGACAGATGTGAGC
>MU016697.1:516883-532643 GCA_011076525.1 Nettapus auritus | reverse complement strand
CCTTCCCTTCCCTTCCCTTCCCTTCCCTTCCCTTCCCTTCCCTTCCCACCTTTTCCAACCCCACTTTCACCTCATTTTGTCTCCTTCCATCCCCACGCTGCCAGCCTCGCCTTCTCACCGCTCTCCAACCCCACTTTCACCTCATTTTGTCTCCTTCCATCCCCACACTGCCAGCCTCGCCTTCTCACCTCTCTCTGGTGTTCGTCAATAAATATTCAATTAATGTTTTCCTACGATAAAGATCTATGGGTGCCACATAAGAACATCTTCGCAGGATGAATGGTGCTGCTAAGTCTTGTGGCTAATTCTATGCAGATGCAGAAAGTCTGCTGGAAGTGACTTTACAAAATGGAGTGCTCAAGCATCCTTGCTTTATTTTTTAATTCAGATGAGAATTTAAACGCCTGTGTTTTCTACAATTAATTTTATGTACTATTCTTTTCAATTATTTATGTTCCCTGAATAATAAATGGGTAAATGGAGAGGGAAAGGAGGCAAAAGGTAGTGGGAATCTGAAGAAAAAGTCCTTTTTCCTCATTATTTATTTATTTATTTTAGACTGGGCTATGAGCTGAGCTGATGAGGAACAGAACGGGGGTCCCAGATCACCTGGTGGGAGGAGATAGGTTTATTACCTAGCGAGGCTCACAGGACAACTCCATAACAGAGAAAGGAGGTTGCTTAGGAGGACTCCTAATTTTTCCATAGATTTATTTAATGCAATTAGTCAAATCACTTAACTTTCTCACTTGAAAATAGAAGGATGTAGCTGCTTTTTGCAAAACGGGTGGAAAGCACAAGTAAGCACAAATCCTGTGGCTGGTGTCAAAGCAAAAAACTTTCTTGGATTTAGCTAAACGTTTCTCACATGTATCAGCATTGATCCTGCTCCAGGTCAAAACTGCAGTTATTAGACATATTTGTTCAAAAGCCGGAAAAGCAACCAATTTTTTGGGGTTGTATGTGGGAAAGAGGTGTTATATTTTATGCCTTCTTGCAGCTTCTTGGGGTAGCACTTAAGCAGAAATACAGATGTACTGAGGAAAACAGCTTTCCTCAATAAAGCAATGCCTGCTTGAATCAGTGGGCATTTGAAACCTCTGGAGAGAGACTGACCCTTTCTGTTTTCCAGTCCAAATCCAAGGGTTTTGGAGAAGCAACAGGATGGCATTTGAGGCCTCTGAGAAACTGATTTAAAGATGGAAGGGGATTATTTTAGAGCAAAAGGGAGAAGACCCCATTAAAATAGCACTGAAATGGAAAGGAAGCTGAACAAATGGAGATGCGTTAGGTTGTTTGAAGTGAGACATTTTCCTTCAGATATTGATTGTTTTTTATACCGTACTTAACCTAAATCACATCCTTAAAAATAAACAAACCCATGCCTTCAAAAAACAAATAAAAATATATAAAGAGTTATTTTGGGGCTGAAATTAGCAGCCAGGATTTTCCTTCTGCACATTCTGCTTCCCCAAAATAGTGCTTGCTTGTAAGAGAGACATCTTGGCAGTAATGGATATTATTTTCTTTCAAGTTCATTTTAAAGGTTAAAATCAGAAGTATTCTGAGTTTGTTTGTTTCCACTTTCTATATTTGTTTTAGCGCAAAAGCAATGTGTTGAAGAGAAAACACTTGAAGGTAAAAATTCTGTGTTGGAAAAGTTTAGGGATGGAGTCACTTGAAAAATGGTCAATTTTCAGAGACAAATTCATACCCATTTTAGAAATATCAAACACTTGCAAAAGCATGTTTTTATTCACGGTCATCTCGTTATACTTTGCTGTCCTCTTTGGGAAGGGATGGGAAGAGAGACCTTTCCCCACTTTGAGAAAAATCTGGTAGTCAGTTTGGTCAATTGTAAAGAGATTATAGTGTGTCCTGGTTTCAGTTAGGACAGTTAATTTCCTCCTAGTAGCTGGTAGAGTGCTGTGTTTTGGATTAGGATGAGAAGAATGCTGATAACATGCCAATGTTTTGGTTGTTGCAGAGCAGTGCTTATACCAAGCCAAGGAATTTTCAGCTCCTCGCTCTGTCCTGCCAGCGGGCAGGCTGGGGGTGCAGCAAGAGCTGGGAGGGGACAGACCCAGGACAGCTGACCCAAACTGGCCAAAGGAGTATTCCATACCATCTGACGTCATGCTAAACAATATATAGGGGTGGCTAGCTGGGATGGGGGGGCCTGCTGCTCAATGATAGACTGGGCATCGGTCAGCGGGTGGTGAGCAAATGCATTGTGCATCACTTGTTTCATACACACTATTATTATTATTATTATTATTATTGTTTTCTATCTTAATAAATGTCTTTATCTCAACTCTCAGGCTTCACTTTTCCGTTTCTCTCCCCCATCCCAGAGAGGGAGGGGGGAGGGTGAGCAAACGGCTGTGTGGTGCTTAGCTGCCCGCCAGGTTAAACCACAACAGTCCTTTTTGGCGCCCAACGTGGGGCACGAAGGGTTGAGATAACGACAGATCTGATCAGGGTGTGTTAAACTAAAATTGGTATAACTATTAGACCTGCTTAATAGTTGCTAGTCACGATGTGGATTGCTTTAATCTCGCGTCTGCTTCGCCTGTATTCCAAATTGTGTTTTATAGCACATTACTTCCTGTATGTGATTGTACTGGGTCTGGCTGGGATGTTAACTTTCCCTGCAACAGCCCATACAGTGCTGCGCTCTGCACTTGTAGCTAGAACAGCACTGGTATCACACCAGTGTTGTTTCTGCTGCTGAGAAGTGCTGGCACAGTATCAGGACTTTCTCTAACCCTCCTGGGGGGTGGGCAAAAAAGTGAGAAAGAAATATCACCAGGGCAGCTGACCTAAACTAACCAAAGAGATATTCCATAACATATGATGTCACACTCAGCAATAAAAGGTGGAAGAAGGAGGAAGAGGGGAGGGGTGGGCTTTTGTTGCGAAAACATCTGTCCTCCTCGCGAACACCAGCTACGTGCGTTGAGGCCCTGCTTCAAGGACGTGGTCAGGCATCGCTCATTTGCGGGAAGTAGAGAATAATTTCTTTCCTCTGCACCTCCATATAGCCTTTACTTGTTTTGTTTTTGCTGTTCCCTTTCCCCCTCCCTTTCCCCTTTCCCTTTTTTCCCTTTTTCCCTTTTTCCCTTTATAGTGGGTTTACGTAGCAAGGTTTTGGTAGCAGGGGGGGCCATACGAGTGGCTTCTGTGAGAAGGATCTAGAAGCTGCCCCATGTTTGGTAAGGGACCCACTGCTGACCAGAGCTGAGCCAATAAGCGATGTTGTTTTGCGCCTCTGTGAGAGCATATTTAAGACAGGGAAAAAACGCTGTGCCACTCAGCAGCTGGGAGGGTGAGAGGAGTGAGAAACAGCCTTGCAGGAGCCAAGGTCAGTGAAGAAGGAGGGGGAGAGGTGCTCCAGGCACCGGAGCAGAAGTCCCCTGTGGTCTGTGGTGAGGACCATGGTGAAGCAGGATGTCCCCCTGCAGCCCATGGAGTACCACGGTGGAGCAGGGTTCCACGCTGCAGCCCGTGGAGGAGACCACGGTGGAGCCTGTGCCCCGAAGGAGACTGTGGCCTGTGGAAGACGCTTGTCGGAGCAGATTCCAGGCCGGACCTGCAGCCCGTGGAGAGGAGACCACGCAGGAGCAGGTGACCTGGCAGGAGCTGCTGCCCGTGGGGGACCCAGGTTGGAGCAGTTTGCTCCCGAGGGATGGACCCCGTAGTACGGACCCATGTATGGAGCAGTTCTTGAAGAGCTGCTGCCTGTGGACAGCCCACGCTGGATCAGTTTGGCAAGGACTGCATCCCGTGGGTGGGACCCCACAGCACAGGGGACAAGTGTGACCGAGAAGGAGCAGCAGAGAAAAAGTGCTGTAGACTGACCATAGCTCCCATTCCCCCGTTCCCCTGCGCCGCCCAAGGGGAGGAGGTGGAAGAGGGTGGATGGGGGGGGAAGGTGCTTTTGGTTTCTTTCCTTTGTTTCTCACTTCTCTAGCTTGTTAGTAATAAGCAATAAATCTTACTTTCTCTCTATGCTGAGTCTGTTTTGCCCGTCACGATAATTATTGCGCGATCTCCTAGTCCTTATCTCAGCCCTTGAGCCCTTTTCATCGTATTTTCTCCTCGCTCCTCTTTGAGGAGGGGGAGTGAGAGAGCGGTTGTGGTGGAGCTCGGCCGCCCACCCGAGTAAAACAATCACACCCTTTTGTTGAATTGTTAATTAATAATATTTCCTTAATATATATATTTTCTTCTCTTTAATTAAATTATCCTTATCTCAACCTGTGAGTTGTTCTTTCCTTTACTTCTTCCCCTCCTCATCTGAGGAGGGGGAGTGAGAGAGCGGTTGTGGTGTTCAGCTGCCTAGCACGGTAAAACCACCACAGTGATCCCTGTTGTGCTGTTTATCCTTTCCGGGTCCTGGTTTAAGAGCATTACGGTACTGTGCTGTGTAGCAATAGTTTATGATATGATAAAATGTCTGGTCATGACTGTTGTGGTTTAACCCGGCTGGCAGCCAAACACCACACAGCCGTTCGCTCACCCTCCCCCCTCCCTCTCTGGGATGGGGGAGAGAAACGGAAAAGTGAAACGAGAGTTGAGATAGAGACAGTTTATTAAGATAGGAAACAATAATAATAATAATAGTGTGTATGAAACAAGTGATGCACAATGCAATTGCTCACCACCCGCTGACCGATGCCCAGTCTATCCCGAGCAGCCGGCCCCCCCATCCCAGCTAGCCACCCCTATATATTGTTTAGCATGACGTCAGATGGTATGGAATACTCCTTTGGCCAGTTTGGGTCAGCTGTCCTGGGTCTGTCCCCTCCCAGATGTTTCTGAACCCCGAGCCTGCCTGCTGGCAGGATAGAGTGAGGAGCTGAAAAGTCCTTGGCTTGGTACAAGCACTGCTCTGCAACAACCAAAACATCGGCATGTTATCAGCATTCTTCCCATCCTAATCCAAAACACAGCATTCCACCAGCTACTAGGAGGAAAACTGTCCTAACTGAAACCAGGACAATGACTCTAACCTGGTACTTGTACTCAGCACTGTCGTCGACTCTATTCTTTGGAAACCATATCTCAGAAAGTATTAGGAATTACACCTATTGCCTTTTTTCGTCAGGGAGCCAGTCTGTGGAGGGGACAGGGGAAGATATTTGGCAGCATACAAAGGAGTTTGATCTGCTTCAGAAGCGGTCGGTACTGAAGCGCAGCTCCTCCTGGCACCCCGACTGCCAGTACTGGGCTGGATGTTCAAAGGAAGAGTCCCCTCTACATATCATGCAACTGATGCTACATGGAGCAATTGGGTTGCACTGATTACTCGGCGGGCTCGAATAGGAAACCCCAGTCGCCCAGGAATCTTGGAAGTTATTATGGACTGGCCAGAAGGCAAATACTTTGGGACATCACCAGAAGAGGAAGTGGTCCGTGCTGAAGAAGCCCCACTGTACAACAAGCTACCAGAAGATGAGAAGAGATATGCTCTGTTCACTGATGGGTCCTGTCGTATTGTGGGAAAGCATCGGAGATGGAAGGCTGCTGTATGGAGTCCTACACGACGAGTTGCTGAAGCTAGAGGGAGAAGGTGAATCAAGTCAGTTTGCAGAAGTGAAAGCCATCCAACTGGCTTTAGATATTGCTGAACGAGAAAAATGGCCAGTTCTCTACCTTTATACTGATTCATGGATGGTAGCAAATGCCCTGTGGGGGTGGTTACAACAATGGAAGCAGAACAACTGGCAGCGCAGAGGCAAACCTATCTGGGCTGCGGCGTTGTGGCAAGATATTGCTGCCCGGGTAGAGAACCTAGTTGTAAAGGTACGCCATGTAGATGCTCATGTGCCCAAGAATCGGGCTACTGAAGAACATCAAAACAACCAGCAGGTGGATTAGGCTGCTGAGATGGAAGTGGCTCAGGTGCACCTGGACTGGCAACATAAGGGTGAATTATTTATAGCCCCATGGGCCCATGACACCTCAGGCCATCAAGGTAGAGATGCAACATACAGATGGGCTCATGATCGAGGGGTGGACCTGACCATGGACGCTATAGCACAGTGAGCAATTGCATTGTGCATCACTTGTTTCATACACACTATTATTACTATTATTATTATTATTGTTGTTGTTGTTGTTGTTGTTGTTGTTTTCTATCTTAATAAACTGTCTTTATCTCAACTCTCGCCTCACTTTCCCATTTCTCTCCCCTATCCCAGAGAGGGAGGGGGGAGGGTGAGCGAACGGCTGTGTGGTGTTTAGCTGCCGGCCAGGTTAAACCACAACAATTAGTTTTAGAAACTCCCAGTCAGAAAAATCAGTTGTCAGCTGAGAATTGTAATATCCATCCAAACAGGCCAGTCCTTTCCAGGGTGTGGCCACAAGAGCTGATTCTATGTGGACATATGGAGGGATTGTTTCCACTTAACCAGAGGTGCAAGGCTTCAACCATGACATTCACAGCTGACGGAAATTATGGCTTGTGATATCCTGAAGAGTTTCTTCAGGAAAAAAATGGGACAGTAACAAAAAAATGAATGTAATCAATCGAATTTACAGAAGAAATATTTGTCTTTGTCATAGAGGCTGTTAGATTAGTTCAGCTTCCATAATCTATTCAATTATTGTCTTTAATGGGTCACCCATTAAGCGAACTGGTTACTTTCTGTGAACATGATGAGATGGATCTGCATTGCTTGCACCAGCCTGACCCAAAGTCATGTACCTGTCTCTGTGCTGTCCTCTTTCTGCAAAAGAGATGCTGTGAGGAGGTGGAGGATGGGAACAATTAGCTGTGTATTCCAGCACTGTGCTCCACTATCAGTATGAGAAGCCAGCTGGAAGGAAACTGGTGTCTTCATTCTACTTTCCCTCTTTTTGAGCCTACCAGCAGAGCTGCCAGTGCAATTTGAGTTCTACACTAAGGAAAGCTCAGAAAGAAGGAATCAAGCTGAAGCCGTATGTTCATTTTTATGATGGCAAACCAGATGTGCTAACAAAGTGCTCAGTTCTCCTGTTTGTCCCAGCGGCTGAAGAGGGACCTCTTCCACTGACCTGCCCAAAGAGATCGTGCTGTTGGAAGGGGCTGTCCCTTTCTAATGAAATAATATTTTGTCAGAGTGAAATATTAAAAAAAGAGCTGGGAAATGTAACCAAGTTCTGAATCATGAACCAAATCCATAAAACCCCTTCAAAGCTCTTTTTATTGAAAGTTGCTCTCTAAATAAATATTTAAAATTTTAAGGGTAGGGAGACTGTGCAGAACCTGGACTTCACCTAAATCCCAGTACACCACTCAAATTACTTGTGGTACTCATTTCTTCCCACCTCTCCAAGTGTTGTTTCTCCTTGTTTATGTTCTGCAAGAACATAACAAAAAAAAAATTGGCAAGATGTTTTTTTTTTTCCATTTGTTGTGTTCCTTGCATAAGAAGAGATGAGAAAATACCCAACTCCTAATAAGGTTTTTGACCCAGCAGTTGCTAGGTGGTTAGATGTTTGATGATGGGAAGTCACAAGCAAGTGTGAAAATCTGTGAGTGATGGGCCTCTAATTTTATTCTATCTTTCCTCATGAGGCTGTGACTTTACAGCCTGCATGGGTACTGGCTAGATGCCTGTTGTATGAGGATGAGAGGTGCTGGAAAAGCATAAGACTGCCTTTGAAAATAATTTCTTGAATTCCCGTTAGCTACTGGTTGCAGTAAGAAATCAATCATTTAGAGTTCCTAATGAGGGCAGTGAAAATTGGAGAAAATGACCTTCTTGCAATGATGCCCTGTGCCCCAGAGTAAGATCTAATTTTCCAATGGTTTCAAACATGCTGGTAGAAAATGCCTTTTCAGAAATCTCCCTCTCGTACACCCACCACCCACCCCACAGATTTCTGCAGCACCAGAAAGGTGGTTGTTTTAAGGTCAGTTGGTACAGAACCCAGAAGTCCTAGGAACCTGTTTGGGCTAAGACAACCTAAACATTGTGCTCTGAAGGGTCCCATTATGTTGTTGACCACCTGCTGAAGCTGATCTGTGCTTCTTGCCTTATAGTAGACAATAAACCCTTAAAAGAGTTTTTTGTTGGGCTAAAAATATCAGGGCAAGAGTTCCCGTGGCTGCTGAGGTTCCTCAAATGCACTGAAGAAAAGGGGGAGTCATGGAAATAGGAATGGAATGAGGGAGAAGAGGCTATAAATGTGATTATTTCCTCAGTTCACATGATTTTTTTTGGGCTGGTCATTGTGGAAACAGAGCCTGGTAGGATTCACCTTCGGATCTCATGTAGGTAGTGGTGATGTGTGTAACCTGATAATCCCTGCTTTGAGCCCAGCAATGAGGGCGAAGGATCTCTGTCCAGACATTTTTTTTTCCACTCGTGATTTGTTCAGCCTTAATTCACCCTTCAGGAGGCAGGAAGCTGTGAGGCAGCAGAAACTGTGCAATGGGAGGCTGCTGTTTCCTGCTGAGCAGCAACAGGCTGCAGGGTGGACACAGCTTTTTCTGCATGTAGCAAAAGGTTTCTTTCAGTCCCTAATTTGCAGTGTCAGAGTAACCCATTATCAGGACGATTAAATTTAAAGAGACTGCAGTAAATGCTAGCATACAGAAGACATCAAGCATCATTAAAATGTAATTGGAATCAAAGCTTAATGAGATAAAAGAAAAAAAAAAAAAAAGGAATCCTTTTAGATTTGCTGTCCCCCCTTTGCTTTGCCTGAGCCAGCAACTACTGTATTGAAAATGATCATTTGCAAGCTGCATTATTATTTGGTGCTCCTTGCAGCAGCTGAAAAGACACATGATGCTTTAGCGTAGCTTCACAATAAGGGTGTAAGAACACACTCTCTGTAATTTTAGACTGAAGGCGGGAATGCTTTTGCTTTCTCAAATCCTAAAGTTTCTGGTAGGAGCAAATCAGATCTGGTTTTGCTCATCCTGAGCAAACAAGGAGGAGCAAATGGAAAGCTCTCGCTGATCAATAGGCGGCTCTGGGCTTTCAAGCAGCGATGTCCCAGGCTCCCTCCTTCGTGAGGACATCAAGGACAATGGAGTAAGGAAACACAAAAGAGGAGAAGGGCTGAGAGGGGAGCAGCATCTCTTGTGCCCAGCAAGCAAGGATGAAACAGCAAAGCCTCTTCTAGGGATGTGGATAGGAAAGGTGGTGTTTGTGTCATAGGTAATAGTTCAATAAGGCAGTAGGCTGGGGTCCCAGGTCCTTAGAGGCTACCTGCAGTCCAGCTGGGATCATCGTGGTACATATTGGTAGAGCCCCCTGGAGAGGGAGCTGCTCTGTTCCTCTCTGTCTCGTGGCGAGGCTGAGGAACCAAGCCTAGTTTTTCCAAAGGAGGAGCTGGTATTGGTCCAGTTTCCTTTGACTTTTTTCCCCTTCTTGTTCTTTTATTTCCCCCCTCCCCATGACTCATCAAGTCATAACATTTTTTTTCTGAAGCAGAAAATGGACCAGTTCAGTTCATTACATATCAGGATCCTGGGCTTGTGCTAGTGATTCCTCCCCTTGTACATAGCTGCAGCTTCCCTGGAAACATCCTCATTCCAGCTCGAGGCCCATACGTGAGTAGGCAAATCACACAAACGTTTCTCCCGAGCCATCTGATCCAGTTAAGGTGCCAGGACCTGGCCCTTAAACTAGCCAAATATGTTAGTCTCCATTGGATCCATGATGGATTTTTGTTTTATTTTCGTCTTCTGAAATTAAATGTCTGTGGTCTCCAATTGTAACTCTAGATATGAATTTGGTACTGGTGCTAGAGAACAGAAAAACTTGACCCCTGGAGAAAGCTGTCTGAGCTTTGACAGAGCTCCAGACCTGCAGTGCAGACTCCTAACACCATTCACAGTCCATAGTTTTAGTGAAACAAACAAACAAACAAACAAACATAAAATTTAAAAAACACAAACCAAAACAACAACAGAAAAGCAAACAGCAGTTTTGGAAGAGATTTTCCCCTTTGCTCTCCTCTGATGTGGCCCTTCGCTTACTGTATTGGAAGTGTCCATTCTGATCCTAATTCAGGTGGGATTTGGCTAGCCAACCTTGTGGGTTGGTTTTGAGCAAGACTTTCAAAAGCAACACAGTGACTCTCCAAGCTTCAGAGCAATTTCCAAGTGATATCTGCACTGCCAAGCAGAGCCCTCAGGTACAAATGTGTGAGCACATCTGGAGCCAGCAGGTATGTCCACACAGCACCAAACCCAGCTATCCTATCCTAAAATCCAGAATTGGTGTGTGCACCAGGCTCCACTCTGCTCTGCTTGACAGTCAAAGGAACTGGGCTTTGAAATCTGCTAAGTCCCCTCTTGCAATGGTGCCCTTCAACCTTTCTCTTTGCTTTCATTATTGTTCCTGCTCTCTGTCATACCTGCTTCAATTTAAGTGCTTTAGGGACCAGGCACCGTTCCTTACTAGGAGCTTGTACGGTGTGTAAAACAGCAGGGCTCTAATCTTGCACACTTTAGGATCAGGCAAAATACCTGAAGAAAGGTATTTTGTCAAAACACATCAGCAGAAACTTGACTGGGGATCACTTGTCACTCCTGTAAAGGCAGTGTGACTGGTTTGTGAGATTTAAAATGAGTCTTCGGATGTTTTTTGTGGAAAAGGTTCCCCTTGTTTCCTTGCCATCTCCCATTTAATTGTAATTGAAGGTTCAGTGTGAATTTAATTCAATATGGGGAGGGATTAGTAGAGGATAACCTGCAACAACTGGCCTGGTAGAGCACTCCTAAGGATCACTAGCTGGGCTGTAGTGAAAGCAAATGTCAGCCTCACCAGGCTAAAAATGGTTACTGCAGGCTTTTTCACAGCGGCCATGGGTTTGAATAGGCTTCACATAGAACTTTCCTTTCACCTTTAGAGATGTTCCCATTGGCAAACTGTTCTACACAGTCTACAGATGTAAATCTTCAGGTTTCCAGCTGCTCAAACAAGACCTTTCACTGACACAGTGTTGTCTTGTTGTCTTTAGATTGAAAAAAATGCTAAGTTGCAGGATGATGGTCATTAAATTTGTCATTTTCCTGGGCTCACCAGAAGAACATTTAACTTAAAATATCTGACTATAGGAAAAAAAAAAAAAAAAAAAAAAAAAAGTCATCTACATAGCTACATGATTGCATTGTGATGGTCAATTTATACATTTATTGTATATTATTACAAACTTTTCTTCCGTAAATGTCAGTGAATTGCTGTTGACCTTTTTCGGTCCAACATATCTATGGGAGACTGAGTCAAATATTCTGTAGTCTGACATTTGTGTAACAATATCATCTAAACTATTACTGGAAGGTATGGCAGACTGGAGGAATCCCTTGTTTTGTAGGATGGAGGGGAACAAAAGGACACAGCTAGATTTTTTGTGTTGTTTCAGCCACACCCGAGTCCAAGATTGTGTTTGTGATGCCAATGCTTAAACAAGGAGGTTTGTGGTTTGGATGGTTGGGTTTTGGAGAATATTAAACAGTCAAACAAGAAGAGCTGAGGTCTCTACTGATTCTTCATGGTCTGCATGCGTCTCTTTCAGCTTTAAGGAAAATACTCTGTGTTGCTGTCTTCAGATTAAATGTGCTTTTGATGCACGTAATGGAATGAATTCTCTGCTTTATTATACAAATGAGATTCAAAGGATCTCTGCAGATAATACGGCAAAGTTCTGTGTCTTGCTGTGCTGATTATTTTATTACAGATCTTGCTTAGCTTTGTAGGGCAATCCTCACTCTACTACAGTTCTTGCTAAAAATAATAATATTGTGTACTAGAAAACCATAGTTAATATAAACATATTATTAAACATAATATTTCCCTATTAGAAATGTATTTGATGTTTCGGAGGGGGAATTTAGAGGCAGAGAGATGGGGCTTTGTTGTCTTTGGGGGTCACCTGAGACATTTTGAAAGGTTTCAGCTTTTTTCCTGTCAATTTATAAAGCTTTCATCAGAAATGGGGTTGGAGGGGAAAAGAGAACTTCTAAGCCAACCTGTATGACAGGGGAATGAACATGTGTGATGGTTTTACTCGGGTGGGCAGCCGAGCTCTACCACAACCGCTCTCTCACTCCCCCTCCTCAAAGAGGAGCGGGGAGAAAATACGATGAAAAGGGCTCAAGGGTTGAGATAAGGATGAGGAGATCACCCAGTAATTATCATGACAGGCAAAACAGACTCAGCATAGAGAGAAAGTAAGATTTATTACCTATTACTAACAAGCTAGAGAAGTGAGAAACAAAGGAAAGAAACCAAAAGCACCTTCCCCCCCCATTCACCCTCTTCCACCTCCTCCCCCTGAGCGGCGCAGGGGAACGGGGGAATGGGAGTTGTGGTCAGTCTATAGCACTTCTTCTCTGCTGCTCCTTCTCCGTCACTCTCATCCCCTGTGCTGTGGGGTCCCTCCTACGGGATGCAGTCCTTGCTGAACTGATCCGGCGTGGGCTGTCCACAGGCAGCAGCTCTTCAAGAACTGCTCCAGATATGGGTCCGTACCACGGGGTCCATCCCTCAGGAGCAAACTGCTCCAACCTGGGTCCCCCATGGGCAGCAGCTCCTGCCGGGTCACCGGCTCCTGTGTGGTCTCCTCTCCACAGCCTACAGGTCCGGCCCAGAATCTGCTCTGGCAGGGGTCTTCTACAGGCCGCAGTCTCCGTCAGTGCAAGTCCACCTGCTCCACTGTGGTCTCCTCCACGGGCTGCAGCGTGGAACCCTGCTCCACCGTGGTACTCCATGGGCTGCAGGGGGACATCCTGCTTCACCATGGTCCTCACCACAGACCACAGGGGACTTCTGCTCCGGCGCCTGGAGCACCTCTCCCCCTCCTTCTTCACTGACCTTGGCTCCTGCAAGGTTGTTTCTCACTCCTCTCACCCTCCCAGCTGCTGAGAGGCGCAGCGTTTTTTTTCCCCTGTCTTAAATATGCTCTCACAGAGGCGCAAAACAACATCACTTATTGGCTCAGCTCTGGTCAGCAGTGGGGCCCTTACCAAACATGGGGCAGTTTCTAGGTCCTTCTCACAGAAGCCACCCCTATGGCCCCGTGCTACCAAAACCTTGCCACGTAAACCCACTACAACATGAAATTTAACTATGTAGACATAGTTTATAATGGGTTTCCATGCAGTACTATAACACGTAGATGCCTCAAGCACGGATGCTAGCAGTTTTTGATGGAGTCCGCAGAATGATTTGGTTTTATGTAACATTTTACAATTTTATAGGGTGAAACTCCAGATTTCAATTTCAATCACTGTGTATCTATGGGAACTCTTGGAGGGTGAAATCATTTTGCTCCTGGAATTCAGAACCAGAGGTTTTGCTGCAGTTTGAAAGCACTTTGGTATGGCTTGGGATTTTCATTTTAACAGCCTAGTTCTTTATAAAGATTAACCGTTATACACTCATGATTTTGTAATGGCAACACTGAGCCTTATACAACTGAGATACAGATAAAGTCTTGGCCCCTAACAGTGGGCTATCAAAATTGAAGTTGCATTATAACAACTGGGACTCTGGGTAGATCCTATGGAAATATATAGGACAAAGATCAGAGGTGAGGAAGAGGAAAGGGGATAACAGTCAAACATCACTCTCCTCCCCCCTCACATGTGAAAAAAAAGATAATAGCTCTGTATACACGTTATCATAGAAATAGGTTGCCCTGCAGCTGCTCCACTCGAGATATATTAACAGCTCTGGGATTCAAGAAACCATTGGACAAGCAAAAGCTTAAAGCCAGCAGAATGACTGCAATGGACTTTTTTCATTAACAACAGGATCACAGAGGAAGGATTTACTCAGGCAGAACAATTAAAAAGCACGGGGCTGCAATAAAAGGGAATGAGACTTCAACTCTCTCTCTGCCTCTGTCTTAGAAGGATTCTCTCCCTTTCTCCCTCTCTCTTTTTTCCTCATTCTCTCTTTTGTGTTGTTCTGATCCAAGGCTCCCAATGGGCTAGCATTACATCTTCCCTTGAATTAGCATTCCTGTTCCCCGGGGAGGGCTGCTGTAGTGATGACTAAGGGAAGGAGTGATAAATGTTAACAGAAACACTTTTGCAGAGTGATGATTTTTCTGTTTGTAAAGCACGCACCTGCACAAAAGATGTCAAGTGAGAGAAAATAGCTCCATCTTGATGGGAGATGAGCGCATCTGGGGACACACACTTACTGCACATTGCAGGGATGCCCTGTAGTAGTGTCACACGGGGAGGTATATGGCAGGGCACGAGGTGGGGAGAGGGGAGGAGCAGAGCAGGGTAGGTGGGCTGTTTGATTTGGGGTTAAGGCTGTAGTTCATGCCTTGGAGTGCTGGCGCACAGCCCCATTGCCTCTGCCTGGCATGGCCTCCTGCCTCCCACCTCCGTGCTTTGTGCCTCAGTTTGCCAGCTGCTGTGGGGTTCATCAAGTGGGGGTGGGCAGCTAAGGTGAAGGGAGTTTCAGTCCCTAGGCTCTGGGTATCAGTCACACTTCAGTGGTACATTCACATTTGCAGCTCATTTCTGAATCCCAGGATTGATACACATGGGATTTAAGGAGATGCAGAGTGCGCAGAAGCGATCAATTAGAAACCAGAACAGTGTCACTGCTTTGGGGTCCTATATATGGTGATTAATATGGTCAAGAGAGATCCTTGTCCCATCTAAAACTCCGGAGAGGGTTCCTGCTCCACACCGTGAACCCTAAGACAGAGATAGATCAGAGCACGTGTATCCCCATTGCAAAACCTGAATGAGAAAGGGAAGAGGAATAAGGTCTTGGCCTCTACCTCTCCTATGGGGGTGTTCTCATCTTCAGGGAACTACTTTGCCACAGGGACTGTGCTTTTTTTTGTTTGCTTTTTTTTTTTTTTTTAATATATACGGCAAGTTCTGCTTTGGTATTGGAATAAAAATGATAAATATGAGCAACGTATCCACATTTGATGAATTACAGGGCTAAATGTTCTCATATGTCTGAACCACTTCCTGAGTCACCCATTCTTGGCAATATCAGCTTTTGGGCTCTCTATTATTCATGGCCATACTGTATTTGCAGCATTTTTAGCTGAATGGACAAAGTGAAGTTTCTGGGAGAAAGGTCAGTGCACTGCCCATGTTGTAGATTCAGAGAAGAGTAACGAACATGTTCATGCTGGTGATGGGTACTCAGAAACTTGGGAGAGAGAGGTCTTGTGTGCTTACGATCACAGCTATTGCTAAGGATCTAATGTAAGGATGTTGCCATATGAGAGGGTGCCAGGATATCACAAACTTTGGATTAGTTTGAAAGCCTGTAGATTATTTTTTTATGGTACTACTGAATTTTGGTGTCTTCCTGGAGCTGACATTGTAAACTAAAATATTATGTTATTGGGAAAATACTGTTTTCTGTATATGAATCACCTGCAGTAATAACCATAGGGGAAAATGGTGGATTTACTAAATAAAATATTGCAAAAGTATAGAAAGAGGGGAAAAGCTAGATCTTCCCTTTTTTAGTAGGATGCCCTCTTACTGCACTTTGGCAGGTTTGGGGAGGGTGAGTATTGTTGAAAATTGATCTACTAATGCTTGAGTTCCCAGTGGGTGTTTTCATAGAATCTTCGTAATACCCTTAGAGCTGCAGGTTTCAAAAGCATTTCCCGTCCATCGGGTAGCATCCATTTGCCCTTATCTGTTTCTTTTATACCCATTTGTTATAATTGTTATAAGTTACTTTCTCATAGAATCAAACTATTTCAAGATGTTTTTAATAAAGTGAGAAAGCTTTATTAATTGAGTAATTAAGTAAGC
>MU016697.1:492024-511883 GCA_011076525.1 Nettapus auritus | reverse complement strand
AACTTCCCCCTCCTTACTCAATGAACAAATATTCACAATTTATTACAAGTATGACCTGGTTCTGATCTCCTTTTGTGAGGAGAGACTCTTCTTGACAATCTTGTATATGCCTGGAGAAGGAAAGAAGGAAGGAAGGAAGGAAGGAAGGAAGGAAGGAAGGAAGGAAAATATTTTTTAATTTGCTTCTTTCTCAGACAACCAGACAGGCTGTTCCTGTAGTAGCAATGGGCATGGAGTAACAAGGAGAGTGTATGACAACAAAGCCCCCTTCTCCTGGTGCCTAAGAAGGAAGGCTCATCACTTAGGCTGGGTTGTACAGTCCAGAGTTGCATCTGGTGTTTCGACTCTTGTTTACTCGAAATGTTTGGGTAAAAGGCAGTTGCTTGAAAGATGGGTATGCCTGAGAATCAGAGTCCTTTGGCTTTCAAGGTGTCCTGAAAAGAGAAGCCAGGGTGCCAGCCTCTGGGCTACAAACTTCAGAATGGCTGGAAAAGCCATCTAAACATCCTGCTCAGAAGGAGTTTCAACCCTTGACAAATAGAAAGAACTCTGAGCCAGCAAAGCCACTGACTTCATCCAGAGAGAGGAGGGGAAGAGAAGCAAAGGCAGTGTTTAATTAGGAAGCTAATTTCATGACATCATGCCCCTTGGCCTTTATTCCATTAATGAAGCTGAAAGTAGGCCACAAACTACAGGTATTTATTCTTCCCTGTTGGGACAATATTATATCTGTCTGTCTGCTTGCATGAAAAATGTAATATTATTCCCAGTTAAGTTATTCCATAAACATTCACCATTCATGCTGCTCTTCCTGTAGCCTCATTTATACTGCATGCCCTGTATAAATTGGCTTTCTCTGCATACTAATGTGGACATCTTCTTGTTATATATATTTTTTTAAGCAGTGGGCATAGAAAGAGCAGGTACACCCACCTCTGTGGATTTACCTGTGGGCTAAACTCAGAGTATAAGGGCTGAATCTCAAGGTGCCCAGAGCTCCTGAAATAGAAATGGTGAGATGGGAGAGCAAAGAATTAATGTTGGCTTTATCCGTACCATGGGATGAATACTGAGATCCTTATAACTCTGTCCTTACGTGCAGGGGGAGGAAGGAGAAGAGAGCCCTGAAAATAAGATGGGCCTGTGCTTGGAAAAGCACAGATTAAAATGCCTCTAGACCCAGCCTCTGCTCCATCTCGGGTGCTTTATGATAAGGAATTGGCGATGGTGCCTGTCTCCTCCTCTCCCCAGCGTCTGCTGCTCCCCCCAGACATGGCAGTGGAGCAGAAGGCACGTCTGCCCCATGCTGATGCAGCTCACATCCCAGGGTCCTAACCCAATGTGCAGCAGATGCCAGCCCTGGTTCCTGCTGGAGCCATCCTCTGCCACGTGTCAGGGAAAGGAGCCAGCTTCGCTGCTTCTGCTGGGGCTGTCGGGGTGCTTCAGGGAGTGGCGTCTGAAGTCAGCCCTGCATAAATCACTGGAGCTCCTGAGTGAGGACAGTGAAAGACGTATTTTGATTATATAAGTAAATAGCTCCAGTGGCAAGCTGCCACGAAAAGGGCAGCGCCGTCTCCTGCCCTCAGCCGTGTGTTCACGCTTGCTCTGCTGCACTAGCAGCATGCAGCAGGCTTGGGGTGAAGCAGCACGGGCAGCTGCTTTGGGACTGGTGTGGGGTCAGACAAGCACCAGCCATCATGGGAAGAGGCTAGGAAAAGGGATTTCAACTCCTGCTGCCAGCAGAAGCTGTCCCAAGGATCCACAGTGAAAGCTGAAGTCCCATATCCCTTGCCCAGACTGCACAGAAATTGAAGTGAAGGCTGGGAAAGTAAGTGAATTGGGTTGTGAATTCAGCATCTCAGCACTGAAAATCATGAGTTACAACTAAAAAAAACCATTCTCTTAACGTGGGCATGCACCCACCCTCTGTGCCTGAATGGTATCAGCACACGTTGCATCTAGCCCTTCCAGAGGCCTGTTCAGCAGTCAGCTGGGTATATTCATAGATGGTAAAGCCCTGAGGACTACTGCAATAATCTGCTTTGACCTACATAACATGGGCTGGAGAAATTCACCCAGTAATTCCTGGAGTGAAAGGAATTGTTCTTCCCAGAGTAATTCCATTCAATCTCAGGCTGAGTTGATTGTGTGTGTGCGTGTTTGTGTTTAGCTCTGCGCTATGCTGTGGCCTCGTTTTTAATTCACTCTCTGTCTCCCATTAGTGGCTTTTTCCCTTTTTCTGAACACTTAAGCCCTTGAGGATTTAGCAGTATTCAAAGAATGCAAAATTCAAAGCTGCGTGCATGACAACGTGAAATATCAGCACAAAAATGTCTGTCATTCACCCCAGAAGAGAGGTCCCATGATGGCATATGTCATACTCTGGCCAGCAACAGAAAAAAGCTGGGGTTCACATTCAGATTTGCACCCTTGAAGCTGGTTTTATAAACATTGCTGTTGTTTGGCG
The DNA here is from genome assembly GCA_011076525.1 of Nettapus auritus. Classification (NCBI taxonomy): domain Eukaryota; kingdom Metazoa; phylum Chordata; class Aves; order Anseriformes; family Anatidae; genus Nettapus; species Nettapus auritus. The sequence goes on along the minus strand of MU016697.1, from coordinate 509,416 downwards.
TCTGCCTGCTTAGAAACACCGAATAGTGCTGGCAAAATCAGCTCTATTCCCTCTGGTGTGGGTTCCCTTTATGCTGCCGAAATGTGGATTTTCCAGTTATCAGTCAGGGCAATCATGAGGTTCCTTAATGGTTGGCATCTGTGTATCCACAACAAGGCACATCCCTCCATCTGTCCCGCTCTGACTGGGGGATCAGCTGTCCCATGTCTGCATGCAGGATGAAATCCAGTGGCCCCAGATTTGGGAAACCTCTGTGTCTCCTCAGCTGGCAGCAACCAAGAGGATGTGTTTAGAGCATGATGAAAAATGTATCAGTTTGCTCAGGCTTTGACTACGGAAACTGTGTGAGGGGTGTTTGCAAAATGTACTTGATATTCACCAAGAGGGGAAGCTCTCTGCTTTGCAGGGATACGTGTAGCCTTGAGAGATGATCAGCTGGGGGGGGCTATCACTTGCTGTGGGAAGACCATGCAGGATCACTTCAGGAAGGACTGCATCCCATGGGAGATACCCCACGTCGGATCAGGGGACGAGAGTGACCGAGAAGGAGTGGCGGAGATGAAGCGCTATAGACTGACTGCAACCCCCATTGCCGACTTCCCCCGCGCCGCTCAGGGGGAAGAGGTGGAAGAGGGCGCATGGGGGAAAGGCGTTTTTTAGTTTCTTTCCTTTGTTTCTCACTTGTCTAGCTTGTTAGTGATAGGCAATAAATCTTACTATCTCCCTACTCTGAGTCTGTTTTGCCCATCATGATAATTGTTGAGAGATCTCCCTGTCCTTATCTCAACCCTTGAGCCCTTTGCATTGTATTTTCTCCCCGTTCCTCTTTGAGGAGAGGGAGTGAGAGAGCGGCTGTGGTGGAACTCGGCTGCCCACATGAGTAAAACCATCACAGACAGTCGAGCCTTTACCTCTCAACCTTGCAGGCTGTATTCCAGGCAAGGAAAACAGCTTTAATCTGCTAGAAGAATCCCAGTTTATGTTTGAAAGCATATGTTTGCACTGGGAATCCCACAAATGGCACTGCAGTGCCTAACCAGTAGGTCAGTGCTGTGGACTGGGAATTCAGCTCTGCCTTCAGTGTGGAGAGTTCATCTACACAGATTTACACTGTCGTGGTGGTAATGAGGAGTAGAGTTTGCATGGAGAAGGCCCGGAGGATGTTGGCTCTCTGGAAGGCTTCCCCAGACCTTCCCCTCACTTCCACTGAAAGCTGGTGGGATTTGAGGGAACCGTTCTGCCTCTTGCTGCTTTCACTCTGGAACTGCTTTTGTTGAAATGAGGGATTCTCGCTCTGCCTGGCCTCGGCTGGATTCAGCCCTGTCCTTACAGAGCTGTTGACTGAGTACAGTCTAATGTACTTAATCTCCTTAACTGCATGGTGGGTTTTAAAGAGCACAGGCCTGGTCCCATGATATCACGGGAATATGTTAGTTGACAGCTAGGGAGAGAGGGTGAATCCCAAGGCCCGAAGGCCTGGTGGTGTCTACTTCCAAACTTGTTGATCTGACTTGGAGATGTTTGCATTTGGTGTTAGGAAAGGTGTGCTCGGACCTAATTTGCTTCTTCCCACTCCATCCCATAATGGGAGAACAAGGGGTGACTTGGTGAAATTAATGGCTGGCAAATTTAGAATAAATAAAAAGAACCACTATGTCATTTGCCAGTCCCCTGTGGGATTTACAGCCATGGGAGGTCATCGAGACAAATACTGTGGCTGTATTATTAAAACAGGCTAGGTAATTTTATTACCATTAATAACGTTTACGGTTATGTAAGCTGAGATAATGAGTCTAATCAAATCTCATGCTTCAGGGCATAAACTTATTGCCTGCAGGGGTCAGGAAGAAGTTTCTTTAACCCCACACGCAGCAGTGCCCAGCGGGCTGAGTGCTGTGCGTGGAGCTGCCCCTGTGGGGACACCAGCACATCAGCCACCATGGGAGCGGGTGGCCAGGCCCAGTACCGTGGTGGTCTCCAGGCCCACCTCTCCTCCTGCCCATGCTCACACCACCTTGGTGGCTGATCCCATCTGCTGGCTGCCCGCGCTGTCCCACATCTTGCCCCTCTTCCGAGCCCTGCTGCAAGCTGGGCTAACAAGGCTGGCTGGCTGGCTGTCTTCGTGGAGCAAGAAAATGTGTTTGTGGGGGGTCTCTTGTTCGTGGCACAGGTTGTAAACCCATGATATCTCCTGTGGTTTCTTTGCAGCTTTGTTTTAATGACTGAATACGTTCCCTGGTAACATTCAGCATCCTCTGCTGAAAAGTTTTTGTAAGCAACCTCAGGAAAGTGAGGGTGTATGCACTGAATGCCCAGCCACCAGTTTCCTTCTTGGTGCGCAGAAAGGCTCTGAGCAGAAAGGAGAGGTGATAAGTAGAAAGGAAAGTGCTTTTGGATGTCTCTTCTGGGGAACAGGTGAAAATAGCAGCCGTGTCATTGTTATTTGGGAAAGGAGAAGCGAGGGAGAAAGTGGCATCTAAGTCACACGCACAGTTTGGGATCTGCAGTGATTACTCATGCAGCTATCTGGGCTGGCGCCTGACAGGCAGATGAACGGGCTTTGGGCTTACAGAGCTGGGAGCAGATAAGACCAAGCTGTGTGTGAAGAGGTTTGAGGTCCTCACTGCGCCATTACCACATTTTGCCGGAGCAGCCCTTCTGTCCCTGCTGTGGGAAGGGGGTGGCAAGAGGGGCCCAAAGGCCAGGCTGCTGGGGCTGGCGCTGTCTTCGGCTGAAGCTGCCCGACACCAAGAGCAGCTTTCAAGTCTATTTTCTCCCAAATTCAGTGACGTGATCCTCTGATTTCCACTCTACATGTACAAATGGTCCAGACAAGAGCTCGAGCAATGGTTAGGAAATAACTTTTATAAAGCAAGTTTACTGCGGTGGAGCTAACTCCAGGGCATACAGCAAAATTTGCAGCTTCTTTTCCATGAGCAGAGCTGATGCATGCTTGCTCTCCTCAGACAGCCCCAGTGGTGATGCACATTCTTCCTTAAACATCCCTCCCAATTATCTCAGTTTGATGGGGAAGCTGCTGCACGCTCAATCCCCTGCTCGGATTTTGCCCCTGAACGTGCTTTGAGGGATGTCAGGAAGACGCACGTTTCCCTCCTCAGCCACAGGCACCCCCCTCACCTCCAGGATTCGTATTCACCTCAAACAAATTGGGAAGCTGCCAGGCTTTGTCGAACACTGTGCTTGACCTAGCAGAACAACCTGTCGTGTGGACTTTGAAAGGGGCTGTAAAATAAGCACAACATGGGGGTGACCTCGTCACTGAGAAAGTCCCTTACTGAACCACAATTTATTAATGCAGACAGATGCAGAATGCACCTTCCAATACCCCTTTCTAGCTGAATGCATTAAACATTACTTGTGTTTTATGTAACTCCATTAGGGGCCACTGAGATTTCAGTTTTGCAATTAGCTGCTATAATATATATGAATAAAAATATATTATGGAGATGGATTTTTTTCCCTCCTCATCTTTAATTAATCCTTGCTCCCTTAGATTCCTTTCACTTGCCTGCCTCCATCACTTCCCCAGCACATCGCCCTCGTTGCTGGGCTCACCTGAGTTGTGCACCTCCCTGGCATGGCACTGCCAGGCCCAAAAATGTAAATTCCCAGCATCATTTGCTGGGACTGGAGATGTGAGACATCTGAAAAGGAGTGACAGTCATAGGCATTATTATCTCTCACCTGGTAGCGTGCTTTTCTTCTTCGTGTCCAGAGGTATCCTTGGGATAGAGATTGTTCTGACAGATGGTATACCTGGGAGGATTTTGTGGAAGATCACCCTGTGAGAAACAACTATTTGATTTCTTATCTAGAGTTTCCTAATTAACAGAGATATGAGTTTTAATCTTGATGCAGTGGGGCTAATTCTTAATTATTTTAAAACCGAGTTTGTTTGGAAGTGGCTTTGATTTAGATTTACAGTCCCCTTTCACGTATAAAATGGTGTATATGGGATTTTGTAAGCTATGAATCGGACTGAAAAGCAGCACGGTTTGCTTTAGCATTAGGAATTGAGAGGGAGTTGGAGGGGAAACATATCCTCCATTAAAGAAGAAAAGAAGAAAAAGGTTGTTTGATGGAGCCAGGGTAGACTAGAAATTTACCAGAAATAGTGGCAGGGCATAATTGCCCCACTGCAACCACTAGGTAGGCAGGCTAAACTGCTCTTTACAGCAATGGTGTTTACTCCAATTTCCAGCTCCACTGGTGCAAATACACGAGAGGTTGCACTGGTGCAGCTATCCCGGTGGCTGCTGAACAGATAACTTTCCTCCCCCTGTCCTCCCCAGGATGGAAAGCGCTCTCCCCATCCAACCTAGTGAAAACACTTTTTCTTACAAAACTATCTTTTGAGAAGTTCAAAGATTAAGTACCTCCTTCTGCTCCCACCCTCCCCTCTACGTTTTTTTTTCACTCTGGATGGCTCAACCTTTCCCTCTTAATGCTGTGCTTGGCGGTGATATAAAACCCAGACGAAAGCACAGAAGCACTGAAGACAGCAGCCAAGTTAGAATTTAGGTTGCGTCCTCTGAGCTCTTTCTCGGAATACTGCAGGCTTAATTTGTTGTTTGAGCATCTCCCATATTTATAATAATACTCTCTATTAAACAACATGCTATTAGCAATAATTTCCTGTATGATTTACATATTTATTATTTATATATACAGAGGGTGATTTTGTCTTTCAGAATCTACTGCTCTGTGAATCTACTGGCTGTGGTTGTTGCATTATTATTTCTTTTTGTCCTTTACCAGGTGATTACAGGTAGGTGACAATATTTTTTTTTCCTCACTACTTTTTTAATAGGGTGGCCTGGCTGAAGATGGGTAGGATAAAAACTGGGAATCGACACAAGGAACCCAGAAGATCTGCTAAGTTCTTGCCTCATTAAGAACTCCATATCTGCTCACTGACTAACCTTGCAAATGAGTTCATGCTCAGTAAAGGAAATTGATTGCTTCCATTGCAATTAACATCTGTTCCTGGGTCAGATCATTAGGATAATTTGCTATAGAAAAACAAAAAAAGCTAGCTACAGGGTAATAAAGTTTCTTGTGGACCTAATTAAAGATGCATTCTCTAGCTTATTTTGTGGGACACCAGCCATCTCTTGGGGGTATCGCCAGGGAGAAGGAAGCATACGGAGTGGACAATAGGTGGTGGAACCCCCTGTAGGAGACAGAGATGTCAGGGGAATCATTTATTTCTGCCTCTAGGAAATGTGCTTTCTCAGCTCCCATTTGTAGTCTGAGTTTCAGAAATGATGTATGACATCTATTTGGTGAGGAATGTGGGGCTGAAGGGTTAGCAGGGACTGTGAAACTAGGGATTCTCTTCAGAGGAGGCTATGTTCCAGTTTTGGACAGGTTCATAGGTGAAAAACAAAACAAAAAACACAACACATATCCCTGTTTACTCTGACTCATAATAATGTTGGGTTGCACCAGCAGAGTTTTGTCCAATTAGAAATGAAATTCTGAATCCTGCCCTACAACTAATAAAGGGTTTGCACAGATCTGAAACCATTTTTTTTTTTTTTTTTTAATCAAAATCACGAGGTTCTAACATACAGGAGCCAAGTTTCAACCCCGTGTCTCTTGATCAGGAGAAAAAAAAAAAGCCCAACACCTAAGAAACCTAGTTTCCATTCATTTTAGGAAAACATTTTAGGAACTGTGCTGCAGTTAGAAATAGTAACAGTGCTGTTCATATTCCTAGCAGCAAATGCTTTTGTAACAGAACCATCAGCATCTGTGACTTCGTGGTGGTTGTTATGCGGCTTTCTGCGGCCACTTAGAATTTCAGTGATGAGGAGGCTCAAAAATAGGTTTTCCTATGGCACAAATGCTACCCCCTACCACTGAGCTCAAGGAGACTCTTAATTACCAGTGGAATGGCTAAATAATGTTGTTCTAATTATATATCCAAAACTGGGCAGTGGCACATTAGAGCTGTACAGGAATTTTCCTCCCATTGGAAAATAGTTTTTTGAGACTGCTTTTATATAAAATTTTCTGATGTGATGGATAGAACATGGAACTGGGAAAAATGTGGCAGAGGAATTTGAAAAAAATTAGATTATATCAGGTAGGTATATTTCAAGATCATGATCTTAAACTGTTTAATTTGATTTTTATCTTACTTTGCTTATTAGTCCTTTAGGTATGATCTTCAATTTCAAAACAAAAAGTAATTTTATACTGACATTTACCCAATACTTCCTGTCTTGAAACTGTTGAGTCATTTTTATTTTGTAATTATAGAAGCATGTTTTTATTTATTTATTTTTCCCTTCCAATTTTCTCTGCACATATATTGAGATTTTCTCATCTAACATCTTATGGCAAATATTTTCAGTACAGAAAATCAGTTCTTTCTGACCAACTAAAGCCCAAAATGCAATGGGAGGAAAAGAATCAGGTCATCAGTCTAATATTTACCCGGTGGGAGAATATGATGATGAAGTATAAGACTCGTTTATATGCCACTCTTTAATTTACTTAGTTATTGTAAAAAGTAAACAAACACTCCACTACAAAATAAGAACCAATCTTAAAATCTGTCCTGAAAATTTTGAACTAGATATTGCTGATGGTTAGAACAGTTTAGGTTGATCTCATTGTAGCACAGGATATGAGAGGGCAGAGCCCAGCTGAGTGCTTAGGTAGGCTTCAAGTGATGCATAGACCTCATGATGTCTCTGTGCAGGAGATGTAATATCGGACCCCAGTGGATTTGGAGCATCTTGCTGATAATTCATATGACTACAAATCTATAAACCTGCTGGTTCTCATGCACCTTTGCCACAGCTATCCATGTTAATGGGAATGGGAAATGAACCATATATTTTTCTAGTAATGGATAAACATCAGGAGGTCTGGCGAGTTTGAATTCTTATTAGAGAAGATTCGATTCTGCTTGTGAAAAGCCCTACCAGCTCCGGAGGAGTTTAGATCTAGATTCACTGAACTCTTTGTAGCTGGTACCTGATTTTCATATGATCTCAGATTTCAAAGACTGAAAGCTTGCATTTCTAAGGTCTGGCTCTGGGACTCAGTTTTGCAGTCTGACACCAGCTATTGTTATGATTACCTTATATTTCAAACATTGCACTAAGTCTGTGGTCAATCATGATGAGAGTTCAGTCTCAACATAGTGAAATAACCTAGTGGAAGTAGTTTTCAAGCACATCAAATGTCAGCTCTGTTCTGTTAAAGAACCTGTGGCAGTGGGCAGATGGTTGGCAGAGTATCTAGGCTGGGATTCACCCAAGCAAATACAGACATGCGGTGGTATAAGCACCTGTATCTCCAAACAAGCTCTAGGGTTGGTAGAGAGGAGTAGGCACTTGCAAGGTGATTCTCATATGGTAAAACAATCAAGTTGAATGCTACTCAAAAAGAGTGGTCTGCCTAAAATATGCATCTTCATCTGAGCAAGTGACTCAAGGCTGCCTTTAGAGCCAGTGGGGAGGTAGGCAGGACAGTTACTGAGTGGACACTTGCAGTTTGTCACATGAAGAGATTGAAGAGACCTCCATTGGTTCCAGCAGGAGCCTAGGCATCTGCCTTAAAGTTACCTAAGCTTAAGTGGCAGGAATCCTGCCCACGATAATTGAAGGCTGGGTTATTTCACTGCAAAGTAAACTGGGCTGCATTTCAATCCCCAACCAGAAGGAGGAGTGGAGAAGGCTTCTGCTTCCAAGGGAGCCAAACATGGGTGAGCTAGGAGGCTTGCAAATGAGTTTATAGCAGTTTTATCACAACCTTGGTAATTCCTCAATAAATAAAATTAATGAGTTTCATTATCATCCACAGCCCCACCAAAGAGGATTCAGACAATTCTCCTATCTCTGGAACCACTCAAAGAGCCTTGTTCCTTATCTGCCTTCTGACATTTTCTTTTAAAGAAAGGTCCATTTAATGTGTTCCTCCCCCAAAAGTATCTGCAATTAATTCTTATCAAGGGCAACAGCTGATTTGTGAGATTACTTCTAAATTGGTAATTAATTAACCTATTACCAAAGGAGGGAGTGGTGCCCTGTTTGTCAAGAGGTTAGAGCTGATAAGTGATGAATGCTTGGGTTATATCAGGACCTTGGCTCCCCTCTCTGATCAGTTTGGATGTTACCTAACCATGCATTATATCTGAACATGAATCATAGCTCCTCAGTCTTTATATTTCTAAGTCAAAGCCTGGCACACAGAATTATGGGTAGATCTCATTTATTATTGCTTAATTAAAGGTTCAATGCACAGAGATGCCTCTTGTTTCACTTTAGCTAGCCAGCGAGATCATAATTGTACTGATGTCAGGGCCAGCTTTCTAAGTAGCTACTGGAAGTCACCGCAAGGAAGATCTGAGCTATTCTATAGGGAATTCTCCACAACAGAAGTTACGTTCATATTTTTTAATTAAGACATTACATTTTTTTTCTCCATTGTGCTGCACCAGGCTCCATCGTTGATTCCTTCTCATTCCTCACATTTCCAAACTTGAGCATTACAGTTAGCAAAGATCAATTATTTTTTCATGGTTTTATTCTTTCTGATTAAACAAAAATGTTTTTTAAATGTTGACCCAAATGAAATTGTCTAGCCCTACTAGCACAACAGCAGTATGTTTCCTCAGCACAATAAAATAAATATTTCAGTTTGACTGTAATATATCTTTACAGTTTTCAGATTTAAAAAAAATTTAGATACTGTGTTAGTTTCTTGTAATAAAAAAAAAATAAATAATCAAAATAGCAGGTTTATGTGATTCAGCTGTAAAACATCTGCAAAATCAGTCCACTTCTCTACCTCTTTGCTTAAAATAATTTTCCCCAAGTGAAGTAGGTGCAAACGAATATCGGTGTCTTTAGACCCATGCTGCATTTTGAAAGAAATTCAATGGTTTGTAAGGTGTCAGACACAATGTATAAGGGTGAAAACGATCAAACTGCATTTTTTGGCAGGATCTTTCTCCTCCAAGCTGAGGTAAGAGCTCGATAATACATAACCCATCTTTAAGGGAGCATTTTAGGGGAGCATGTCAGAGCTGAGGCTTGAAAGGGGAAAAAAAATCTTTCTGACTTAACAAACTCAACCTGGAAATACTACAAGGGAGAGAGAATAAAATATGGAAACCCCAGATGGCATTTTATACAGAGTCACTTTCCTGACTGTGAGTGCATTTTAAGGAATTGTCCTACATTCTGGGATGTCATAAATCCAGCTTGATATAGTGCCGTGCTGCTCACTTGCTGTCTGAAACTTGCATCCTCGGCTTTTGTTTGTTTGGGGCTTGGGGTTGTGATAAATAATTGGGTCTCAAATAGGATTCCAATTAAAGTTTACAATTTATTAAATGAATAGAGGCAAGCAAATAGCGCTGGGTGCACTGGGAGTCTCTGCTCCACCAAGATGCACACCTGTTACATCAGGTAGCTGGTTTTTATGCCCCTAGACTAATACATATTCATCACTATTCCTAGAAAAGGCAGGGTTATTATAATTAGTTCCCGGAATCTGAACCTTCTCCCGGACGCATGCCTATTAGTCTCTGGTGGTCTCTCTGGGGGTCGCTCCTGCTGAAGGCTCGTAGTCTTCCTCCCAGGCTTTGTCCTTCAACTTCCCCTTTTCTCCTTATTTGCTGATCTCTTTGTCAGATATCCGAGGCTTGCACAGCGTTCCATGCAAAAGTCAGCAGTTTCCTAAAAAAAACTCCTTGGTTCTTATCTCCCAGACCCGAGTCTCAATGTTCGTCCTTCAAACCCTCTATTTACATGAATTGCTCGAATTGCTGGACCCTTCCTTTGCATGATACAAGAACTATGTACACTAATCACTCTGGTTTTCTTAGGTAGAAGGTTATATTTCATCATGCGGCCCTAGCATTGTTCCATACTGACACAAATCAAATTAACACATTTCACGGGGTTTGGTTTTGTTTTCCACCATAAAGAAAGAGGAGCAATTTGTGTGCGAGACAGCGAGAACACAGGCAGGGAGCGCACACTCCTTGCTTCGCCTGACTCTGCAACGCTCCGAATAAGTGAGATATCTCTATAATGTGCAAATAATGAGAGGCCAATTATGCCCGAGGAAGGAGGGCAGGGGATAGGGGTCTGATGAATAAATAGTAAGTAAGACTGACTTACGTGGAAATGGAGCCAAAAGCTGCTTTCAGCTTCAGAAGTTATTATCTGGCGCTGCCGAATGCAGCCAGCTGGCCCCGCGCAGGACATGGTGTGGCAGGGCCAGGTTGGCAGGAGCCCCACGAGGGGGGAGGCGAGGGCCTGCCCCTGGGGATTTGGGGTCCCAGATGCTGCTGGCATCCCCCCTACCTGCAGGGTTTGGAGGATGTCCTGGGCAGACACGCTGCCCATCGCACCAAGAGGCAGCCTAGAGTAAAGAGGTGCAATTTGCTCTCACTTTGTGCCAAAGGGTGATGGAGAAACAGTGCCTGGTGGTGCTGGGGTGCAGAGCTGCCCACAGCTCAAGAGCTTATGGTTGTTTTTTATCCTGCTCCCTACCACAAAGAAGGCTCTCTCTTGCTATACACAGCTCTCCAGCCCACCAAAAGCTTTTCCTCGGATTTAAGGTTATAGAAATGGGTTTCTTTCTATGTGTGAGTGTGAATGTACATGGGTGGATTAATAAGGACGTTTATTTGTATACATGCACACAATTACAGCTCCGTACATTTGTACATAAATATGTATAAATATATTGAGAGATATAACATATTTTAGTCATTTCACTTTCGCTATCTGAAGACCAAAACTTTAAGAGGAATATGTACTTAAATAAATTGACATAGCGCTTGAAAGTGCAAGTGGATGCTGCAGTACTTGGCCTTAAGCTGAGACATGAAGCAGGAGTCCTAGTGAATTCCTAATAAAAGCAATAATAATAATAGAAGGGAAATCAAATAGCTAGCTGGAAATGAAAGGATGACTGTTGTATTTAAGTTTTATGACAGCTGTATCTGTGACATTGCAGAAGTCTCCCCAGGACGCAGATATGTCCGTGCAGTGGTGAGCCCCTGCACTGTGCCTCAGCCCCAGCCTCACACACCCCTGGCCCAATTTGCCAGTTCTTTCAGGGTTTGCTTCCATTTTCACCATCCCCTTTCCTGTCCAAGGAGGACCTGTGGCTCCATGCACTTGCCATTGAATCAAGTGCTCTAAAACCACCCAACACTGGTTGTGTTGGCAGGTTTTAGGGGTATACTACCTGGGACAGCACACTGGAAGTGTCACCACATCTTTTGATTTTTTTTTTTTATCATTATCTTATTTCCCCCTACAAGATGCACAAGATTTTTTATTATTATTATTACTTAGTAAGGCAGACAGAGACTTACAAGCAGTCCCACGTTTGGGTGCCATCCAACTCAGGACATTCTGTGATAGTAAGAAACTTCTGCATACCCCTCGGTAACAAACTCGGTGTCCTGTAACTCAGTGCTTTTGAAGTACTACCAGAGATAACCCAAGTGGCTTGGAGGCAGCACCTCTTTGATGAAGTCCTGCGGCAGACGCGTATGCCAACCCTGTATGGTGAGCCTCCAGCACCAAGCCCATATGGATACGGCAGAAGGGTTTGTCTGCACTGGGGAACCAGGGCAGGGGAAGCAGGATTGGGAACGTCAGGAGATGCTGGTTTATTCAGAAATTAATGGTGTTACTTTGTGAAAGGCTTTTTTCGAGAGCCAGCAGAGGCCAGTGGGCCACAGGTGAAGAAACACTGCCTAACTTACTCTGAAAAGACTTCCCTGTGCAGACAAGTCATAAGGAAAAGGTGTTTTCAGTCTTTGGTAACATCTCTGCAATACCAAACGACTGCACTTCTCCTGTCAGCTAAAACACAGCAAAGCTGACGGTGCAACAGGTACCTCAGAGTAATGACGACAAAGGCTTACTTGCCATATACTCAAGTGAGGTTTCCATTACAAAAGCATTTTTCTGTGAAGGACTTTGCTGTAAGCTGGCACACATACAAACGCCAGCTGAAAATCCTGAAGGCTCCTCCAAAAGCAATCACGGTGCAGTGCAAAAGGGCAACAGCCTTTCATTTCCTAAGTGTGACCGCCCCGGGTTCTCCAGCAGCACTGACCCAGTACCCAAGTTAGTTTTAGTTGGAGCATTGAGCTTCTATCAAGTCTGGTGTACTTAAACTGTGTCCATGGTCACAGACATGCTGTCTGTTTCATTTTCTGAAACTTGGGATAACTAACTTTATGATAGTGATGTTGAGTAGCCATTAATTCTCATTTCTTTTAGCTATTCCTCAACTCCAGCTTATGAGTTCTTCAATAAAAATCTCCCAAAGTTACCTTAGCGACTCATACATTTGCCAAGCTGACATATTTATGACAGTTACATATATAAATATTTATATGCTATGGCAATGTAATTTTTAAAGGCAGATATACACACGCTTACCGAGACTTTCGAACAAGGCAGAACACACTCGCATAACGTGACATAACTGTGTACCAGGCAGTGGGTGTCAATGCGTGCCTGAGCACAGATCCACATGCTAACAATCATACAGATGTTCTGACAAGCAGAGCCTTCTTAGTCCCAGGCAGCACTCATGGGCTTTTCAGCAAGCCAGAACATGCTAACATATGTGTAGCTGCTGCATGAATCCATAAATTCCTCAGACACCAGAATAAAACCTTGTATACCTGCACGTTGCTGGAGAAGGCAGCGCAGGAGCAGGTATGGTGCTTTAGTAGGCAGTTTATATGCTTAAACCCGATTTTTACACTCAGGCTTACTATTTCACAAGCAAGTTGAGTATAGGACGTCAAAGAATCTCATACTCAACATCCCCAAATTCATCTGTATATACGTGACCATACACATTAACAGTCACACGTCTCTTGTAGCCATGATAGGAGAATTGTCATTGGAAATAATTCTCTTTAGTTTCTTCCCCATCACACAGATATGCACACACACTACTTCCTTCTCTTTAGACCTGACTGAACCTCTTTTTGTTGCATCGCCCTAGGCTGGTGACCAGAGCAAATTCTTGGCCTATAAATTCTGGTGATGAGTTCAGCTGTTTTATTGTCTGGCAGAATAGATGGAGATGATACAAAGTCCAAAGGAAAGAAAGAGAAGGGGAGTCATTTATATGTAAATGACACAGCAATTTATAGAAGAAGCCAGTGGTCTTTTATTTTTGTAAGGCTGAGGGCTTGCTTTATCAGCATCCCATTAACACAAACATACTCTGAAGGTACCATTCTACTAGCTCCATCTTTCCTTTCTTTGTTTGAAAGTCTAAATATAAAATCACTTTTTTTCCTCTTCTCTTGCTTTAAAAATAGAACTGTGATGAAGTCTTCCTCCTCCCCTGCATTTGATGGGGAAATCTCTGTGGCCGTTTAGATTTTTCTTATACATTAATAAAACATCACAGGGAAGTAGTGGGAGAGAGACCAAAAATCACTACTGCTGCTTCTTATCTCCCAAACTTTGGCTTAGTGTGGAACGTGCAACACAGGGAGGGATATATATATGCATACATAAAGGGTATGTGTTGTGTCTCCTGATCACTTGCATGCACTGTGGGTGACACGGTGTGGCACAGGACTCAGGAGAGCCTATCCTTCTGTTGGGGCTCGTCTCTGCCACATCTGTCACATCTAGGCAGCTGTGGAGAGTAAAGCAACAAAAGCTGGCAGCTTCCTAATTCAAATCCCATCCCTGGAGCTTCTTTCCTGGGTTTATTGCAGATTCAAGACTGAGCAAGGTGGGCTCCGATTCTGTGTGTGATGCTTGAGGTGAAAGGAACACAACAAAAACTACCACAGAGTGAAGACAATGTGAGATTTTGAGAAGCAACAGGAATCTGAGCTCAGAGAGGAGTCAGGATGAGCACTGGTTTTACCCTAGAAGGCTCAAATTGGAAAAAAGTGCAATCTCTTTGCAAAACCTCAAAAAATAACTCTCCTGGCCTCATTTGCCCATCTGTGATGTCCAAAGAAGGCTTCTAAAGCTCACTTGTCTAACATGCCTTTCATTATGTGATAGTGCTGGCAAATTGTGCTGCTCACTGCCCTGGCTGCTGACAGCAGAGTAGGAGCCATGGCAGTGTGATGCAAGTTCAGTTACCTGGATGATCCTCAGCCTGAGGCGAATCATGTAGTGAAAGAGCTAGACAGTGCTGACATCCAATGTCTGTGCCATTTTGTGCTCACCTACACACATCTTCCCAGATGTAACAGCACTACAAAGTGTCATGGGCTTGGAAAATGACTGTTGTTAGCTAATGAAAACTTTTGTGGAATTTTTAGTTTTTGTATTGCATTGAGGGCTTTTGCTATATAAAGTTAACTACTCAGTCTCAGTCTTTTGAAGGTCTGAGGTTCATTCATCAGTCTTCCAACTTGTTTTCCAGTTTTGCAACCAGAAATATGTTTAGGATATGGTCAAAACCCCTTTAATTCTAAGGAGCAGCTTCAATAGTCACATTTATATATTCTGTCCAGACATCTAAGTAAGAGTCCTGTTTTTCTTCCCTATCTGTATAATATTCAGTATAACACTATATTTTCTTTCATTTTCCCCATCCCTTTCTAATTAAGGGAAACCAGATTCATCACTTGTCTTTTCTGTTATTGTAGTATTATACAGCCTGTGTATATATATATGCACACACATGCATATATATGGTCACAGATTTACAGTTCAGCTACTAACTTTTCCTGACTTAAGGGCATAGAATAGTTTTAAAAGTTTAATTCTACTTCATATTAAATATGAAGTATCAATAAGTCTACAAGCCTTACCGGAGTGTTTAAATCTAGGAACAGGGCCATGTTAGAATGGGTTGTTGGAAGTCGTCATTAGGAATGTGCCCGTCTTAAATCACTTTCTAGGAATTAAAAATGATCATATGCTGTAAGCACCCATTGTGCTTTTGAGGTTTGGAAACTAAGGGAGTACAATAAAATTGCTGAATAGGGTCTACTGTTTCTTGTCTTATTTTCTTCAGAATAGTGAATCTTAAAATATACTGCCATGTTTGCTGAACCTGTTTGTGTGTGCGTGTGTATAGCCATTTTGAAGTAGGAACAGAAGTACGTAGAATCCTTTAGGAATTTACTGTAAGTCAGTAATGGATTTTGCTTGTTTTCAGGCCTGGTTTTAAAACATCTTGTAAAAAAAATAATATCTCCAATGCATATTGTGCAGGAATTAATGTGGAACTAGAGCAAAATTACTCTGCCTGTTATGCATTAAAAAAATCCCAGTGACACTAGAATCATAGAATCATAGAATCATAGAATATCCCGAGTTGGAAGGGACCCATAAGGATCATCAAGTCCAACTCTTGGCACTGCACAGGTCTACCCAAAAGTTTAGACCATGTGACTAAGTGCACAGTCCAAATGTTTCTTAAATTCAGACAGGCTTGGTGCAGTGACTATTTCACTGGGGAGCCTGTTCCAGTGTGCAACCACCCTCTCGGTGAAGAACCTCTTCCTGATGTCCAGTCTAAACTTCCCCTGCCTCAGCTTCACCCCGTTCCCGCGGGTCCTATCACTGGTGTTTATGAAGAATAAGTCACTCACCTCTCCACTCCCCCTTGCAAGGAAGTTGTAGACCATGATGAGGTCTCCCCTCAGCCTCCTCTTCTCCAGGCTGAACAGGACTAAAGTATTGAATTCAGAGATCAGGCCACTGTGTCTGAGCACATCCTAAGCTTGCAGTGAGCTACCAGGGCATGTCCAGCTGGAGGAAAAGGGTTTGGGATGCAATTGTTTGGAAAGTTCCTCCTCTTGCAGTTTCACTTCTGGCCTTGGTCTCAGGAGATCTAGACTTTATCCTTGCTTGGTTACTGATTTATTGTGACAGCCTGTGAAAGATGCATCCTCTTCTTTGCCTTACCTTCTCTGTCTGTAAAATAGGGACTCTGTGAGCCTGGCTTTGAGATGTACTGAGGAAACATGTCGCGTATTGTTATACAAGGTCTAATGAGTACCAGGAAAGATGCTGCTCAAGGTTTGCTTTTACTAGGACATGTTTGTGTCTAGACTTGCCAAAATAGGGCTGTATAAATATCTGAGGGGTGGGAGAGAGAAGGATGTAGCCAACCTCTTCTCAGTGGTTTGTGGGGATAGGACAAGGGGCAATGGCCACAAGTTAGAGCACAGGAAGTTCCGCACCGACATGCGAAAGAACTTCTTCACGGTGAGGGTGACAGAGCACTGGAACAGGCTGCCCAGGGAGGTTGTGGAGTCTCCTTCTCTGGAGATATTCAAGGCCCATCTGGATGCCTACCTGGGAAGCCTGCTCTGAAGAACCTGATTTGGCAGGGGGGTTGGACCTGATGATCTTTCGAGGTCCCTTCCAACCCTTACAGTTCTGTGATTCTGTGATTCTAGAGGAGAAATGTCCTAGAGGCACCAAACCCAAACAGCTATCTCCTACTCCTCTGCAGGACTCCTTAGCTGACTGCAGCACTGTGATGTCCATAGTGTTAAAGGTTTCTGTGTGCTTAGAGATCAGTGAAGGTGCAGTTGTACCTGGATATGAAAAAACATAAGTTCTAAGTACTATTCTGGCTTCAGCTTTGCTAAAAGGAGGCAGAAGATGTTTTATTTGAGTATGACATCCTTTTGGAAAGTTATAAATCAGACTGTGTGGTGGCCCTGTGGTCATCATTTTGAGGGTCACAGTCCCCCTCCCCAGCTAAGTCAAGGATGCTTGTTTCAAAGAATACTTTAACTATTGTCTTCATACCTTGTGGTATTAGCATGATGAAAGGCTCCTTCAGAACCATGGTTATGCAATAGACTTAGAGGAAATAAGTTCTTTCAAGATTTCTAGCTGACATAAGCTAGGGACTGAAACATCTTGCTTTCTACACAGCAATCATCATGACTTTATAGGTACTACTATTATTATTATTTCTATTTTGCTGTATGTTCAGATGAAGCATGCTATAATGTAATCAGGGGAGAGTGATAGACCAACACACACACATAACTCGATCGCATCAGATTCATTTATTCAGAAGAACAAATTTTAATCATTAAAAGGAAGACTCTAGCACTCATCATCTTATTCCCTAAAATGTCTAATACCATTTAGTGTCTTGATTCTGCTGTGATAGGAGAATGGCATCCATCACCCTAAGAAACGAGCTGAAGGAAGATGTCAGGATGCTTTATGTCAGATATGCCCATGCAGTGGAGCTGTGTGCAGTGGGTATGTCCAGGATTGCTGAATGCCCCCAAATCATCAGATCATAGAATCATAGAATCATAGAAACACAAAGTTGGAAAGGACCTAGAAGATCATCTAGTCTGTAATAAATTGTGAATATTTGTTCATTGAGTAAGGAGGGGGAAGTT
>MU016697.1:474560-491624 GCA_011076525.1 Nettapus auritus | reverse complement strand
TAAAAAAATCTTGAAATAGTTTGATTCTATGAGAAAGTAACATAACATAGTCCAACTATCCTCCTATCACCAATACTACCCACTAAGCTACTAAATCATATCTCGTAGCATCTTGTCCAGGTGCTTCTTGAACACTGCAAGGGATGGTGACTCGACCACCTCCCTGGGCAGGCCGTTCCAGTGCCTGACCACTCTGAGAGAAAAAGTTTTTCCTGATATCTAATATAAATCTCCCCAGGCGCAACTTGTGGCCATTTCCTCTAGTCCTATCATTAGTTATCTGAGAGAAGAGGCCAACCCATCCTCATCACAACCTCCCTTCAGGAAGTTGTAGAGTGCAATGAGGTGTCCCCTGAGCCTCCTCTTCTCCAGACTAAACAATCCTAGTTCCCTCAGCTGCTCCTCATAAGACTTGTGCTCCAGACTCCTCACCAGCTTCGTTGTCCTTCTCTGGACTCACTCGAGCACCTCCATGTCCTTCTTGTAGTGAGGGGCCCAAAACTGAACACAGTACTTGAGGTGCGGCCTCACCAAAGCTGAGTACAGGGAGATGATCACCTCCCTGCTCCTGCTGGCTATGCTATTTCTAATACAGGCCAGGATACCATTGGCTTTCTTGGCCACCTGGGCACACTGCAGGCTCATGTTCAGCCGAACATCAATCAACACTCCCAGGTCCCTTTCCTCTTCACAGTCTTCTAGCCACTCTGCCCCAAGCCTATAGCGTTGTATGGGGTTATTGAGGCCAAAGTGCAGGACCTGGCACTTGGCCTTGTTAAACCTCATTCTATTCGCCTCAGCCCAGAAGTCCAGTTTATCCAGATCCCTCTGAAGGGCCACCCTACCCTCAAGTACCTCCCAACTTGTTGTCGTCTGCAAACTTACTAACTCAATCCCCTCATCTAGGTCATCAATAAAGATATTAAACAAGATAGGCCCCAGTACCAACCACAGGGAGACACCACTTGTAACAGGATGCCAGCTGGACTTAACTCCATTAACCACAACCCGCTGGGCAAGGCCCTCCAGCCAGTTCTTTACCCAGAGAAGAGTATACCTGTCCAGGCCACAGGCAGCCAGTTTCCCCAGAAGAATACTGTGGGAGACTGTGTCAAAGGCTTTGCTGAAGTCTAAGTAGACTACATCAACAGCCCTTCCCTCATAGAATCATAGAATCATAGAATCATAGAATGGCCTGGGTTGAAAAGGACCTTAAAGATCATCTAGTTTCAACCCCCCCTGCTCTGGGCAAGGTTGCCAACCACTAGAGTAGGCTGCCCAGAGCTGCATCCAGCCTGGCCTTGAATGCCTCCAGGGATGGGGCATCCGCAACCTCTCTGGGCAACCCGTTCCAGTGCCTCACCACCCTCTGAGTGAAAAACTTTCTCCTAATTTCTAACCTAAATCTCCCCTGTCTTAGTTTAAAACCATTCCCCCTTGTCCTATCACTATCAACACATGTAAACAGGCATTCCCCCTCCTGTTTATACGCTCCCTTCAAGTACTGGAAGGCTGCAATGAGGTCTCCCCAGAGCCTTCTCTTCTCCAAGCTAAACAAGCCTAGTTCCCTCAACCTTTCTGCATAGGAGAGGTTTTCCAGCCCCCTGATCATCTTAGTGGCCCTCCTCTAGACCGTTCCAAGAACTTCACATCCTTCTTGTGCTGGGGGCCCCAGGCCTGTACACAGTATTCCAGGTGGGGTCTCACAAGAGCAGAGTAGAGAGTAGAAGGGGACAATCACATCCCTCTCCCTGCTGGTCACCCCTTTTCTGATGCAGCCCAGGACATAGTTGGCCTTCCAGGCTGCAAGCGCGCACAGCTGACTCATGTCCAGCTTCTCGTCCATCAGGACCCCCAAGTCCTTCTCCACGGGGCTGCTCTCAAGTTCTTCTTCTCCCAGTCTATATAAATACCTGGGATTGCCCCAGCCCAAGTGCAACACCTTGCACTTGGCCTTGTTGAACCTCATTAGGTTCTCATGGGCCCACTTCTCCAGTCTGTCCAGGTCCAACTTAGAGAGAAGAATGTGGTGAGGGACCATATAAAAGGCTTTGCTCAAGTCCAGGTAGATGATATCCATCACCCTTCCTTTGTCCACCGATGCTGTCACTCCATCATAGAAGGCCACCAGATTGGTTAGGCAAGATCTGCCTTTGGTGAAGGTGAGGCTCACCGGCCTGTATTTCCCTGGGTCTTCCTTTCTCCCTTTCTTAAAAATGGGAGTAATGTTTCCCTTTTTCCAGTCACTGGGGACTTCACCTGACAGCCATGATTTTTCAAATATGATGGAGAGCGGCTTGGCAACAACATCATACATCTCTCTCAGCACCTTGGGATGTATACCATCTGGCCCCATGGATTTACACATATCCAATTTCCTTACGTGGTCCCGGACTTGTTCCACTGTCACAGTGGGACGGAATCTGCTCCTCTCACTCTCTCCTCAACATTCTTGTTATTCTTCACATCCCTTGCCAAGTTCAGCTCCATCCGTGCCTTGTTTTTCCTGATCCCATCTCTACACATCTGGACGACACCCCTGTATTTCTCCCAGACTACACAACCCTGCTTCCACTTCCTGTACATTTCCCTCTTTTCCCTCAGTTTAAGCTGCAGATCCTTGCTCAGCCATGCCGGTCGACTGTCTCTTCTCTGTTCGATTTCTTCTTCTGGGGGATGGAGAGCTCTTGTGCTCTCAGAAGGGTGTCCTTAAAGAACTGGCAGCTCTGTTCTGTTCCTATGCCCTTAAGGACAGTTTCCCAGGGGATCCCAGCCAGTAATTCATTGAGCAGCCAGAAGTTTGCTTTCCTGAAGTTCAGGGTCCTGACTCTGCTTTTTGCCAGACCCATATTCCTCAAGATCACAAACTCCACCAGGGCATGGTTGCTACAGCCCAGGCAGCCTCCAATCTTAACCTCGCTAATGCTCTCTTCCACATTGGTGAGCACCAGGTCCAGTAAGGCTTTACCTCGGGTCAGTCCATCTATTGCCTGGACCCGGAAGTTATCCTCAACAGACTCCAGGAATCTCCTGGATTGTCTGGAACCCGCTGTGCCGCTACCCCAGCAGATATCTGGGTGGTTGAAATCACCCATCAGGACAAGAGCTTGTGAGCATGACAGTTCTTGCAGCTGAAGCAAGAAGGCCTCGTCAACAGACTCCCCCTGATCAGGTGGCCTGTAGCAGACGCCAACCACTAGATGTCCTTTACGGACGGAGCACTGCATCACAAACAGTGCCACAAAAAAAGAACGGAGAGTCCTGGTGATCAGAGACTCCTTGCTGAGGGGCACTGAGGCTCCCATTTGTTGCCCAGATAACCTATCCACAGAGGTGTTCTGTCTTCCTGGGGCACGTGTCAGAGACTTTAGGAAGGCTCTGCCACAGCTCGTTAAACCAGAGGACTACTATCCTCTCATAGTCATTCAGGTTGGATCCCGGGAAGCTGCAACTAGAAAAATGAGGAATATTAAAAAGGACTTTGTATCCCTGGGAAGGTCGTTGAAGGGATCGGGGGTGCAGGTAGTGTTCTCTTCTGTCCTCCTGATGGGTGACCAGGACAAAGATTTGGGTATTTTGATCTTGGGCAGTCTCCTTCTCTGGAGATATTCAAGGCCCATCTGGACACCTGCTCTGAGGAACCTGCTTTGGCAGGGGGGTTGGACCCGATGATCTTTCGAGGTCCCTTCCAACCCCTACAATTCTGTGATTCTGTGATTCTGTAAACATATGTGCTTCCTGTTGAATCAGATTAAAGATTCACATAGACAAGTATCCTGTCTCCAACTGTGGCAAGTGGCACATACTCAGGGAAAAGGTATCCAAAAGAAAGCATAGCCTGCCAGTGAAGGCCCTGATGTTCATTAAATGTCTGTATTTAGGCTAGTGTTATCACACCTGGGAAGGATTCTTCTTATCACAGAATAATTAGACAAGTTGGCTAGGCTTGCTCCACAGCCAGAGGAGAGAAAGTGGCACCTCAGGAAGACAGTGACCATCTTACACTGAGATATGTGACTTTTCCAGGAAAAAGCATCTCATGGTTTAAACATAACCCCTTCATAAATTCTCTCCAAGAAAACTCCTTTATATACCCTAAGGCTATTTTCATTTGCTTCCTCTGCACAGTAAGCAGGCACAATTCTTTTGACTGCTTCTCGTGGCTCTTGTTTTCTCAGTCTAATCCTCCCATAATTTTTCTCTGATTTCATTGATTGATTCATGTATTTCTTCAAGTACATTGCCCAAAAGTGGGTTCAGCTGAGGCTCTCTCAGTGCAAAAGCATTGCAAAACTGTTCTCTGCTTTTTGTCTCCTGTAGTCAAGTTCTAGCCACTTGAGTTAAGAGGCATGATAAACAGTGCTAAAGCAGCCTTGAGCTTAAAGACAGTGTCAATGCTACTAGAGAACTAGAGAATATTAAATATTTCATTGTTTGTTCTTGTTGTTGTTCTCATCACACAGTATGATTTCAGCATGTCCTGTAGCCTAACAAAGCTTACTTTATGTAGTGAAGGCTGGTTAATGGAAGACAGAAGATCTGGATGGCTCCAGTGGTCTTTTTCTGGCCTTATTTTTTAAAACCTTTTAATGCATTTGTTCATCTGTTCATTTGTTCAACTTTTTAATGCATTTGTTCATGTTTACTGAGAGAACTGGCAGATGAGCTGGCCAAGCCGCTTTCCATCATTTATCAACAGTCCTGGCTATCGGGGGAGATCCCAGTTGACTGGCGGCTAGCAAACGTGACGCCCATCTACAAGAAGGGCCGGAGGACTGACCCGGGAAACTACAGGCCTGTCAGTTTGACCTCAGTGCCAGGGAAGCTCATGGAGCAGATTATCTTTTGAGTCATCACGCAGCACTTGCGGGGCAAGCAGGTGATCAGGCCCAGTCAGCATGGCTTTATGAAGGGCAGGTCCTGCTTGACGAACCTGATCTCCTTCTATGACAAAGTGACGCGCTGGGTGGACGAGGGAAAGGCTGTGGATGTGGTCTACCTTGACTTCAGTAAGGCTTTTGACACCGTTTCCCACAGCATTCTCCTCAGGAAACTGGCTGCTCTTGGCTTGGACTGGCGCACGCTTCGTTGGGTTAGAAACTGGCTGGATGGCCGGGCCCAAAGAGTCGTGATAAATGGAGTCAAATCCAGTTGGAGGCCGGTCGCTAGTGGCGTTCCCCAGGGCTCGGTGCTGGGGCCGGTCCTCTTTAATATCTTCATCAATGATCTGGATGAGGGGATCGAGTGCACCCTCAGTAAGTTTGCAGATGACACCAAGTTAGGTGCATGTGTCGATCTGCTCGAGGGTAGGAAGACTCTGCAGGAGGATCTGGATAGGCTGCACCGATGGGCTGAGGTCAACGGTATGAAGTTCAACAAGGCCAAGTGCCGGGTCCTCCACCTGGGACGCAATAACCCCAAGCAGAGCTACAGGCTGGGAGATGAGTGGTTGGAGAGCTGCCTGTCAGAGAAGGACCTGGGAGTGATGGTTGATAGTCGGCTGAATATGAGCCAGCAGTGTGCTCAGGTGGCCATGAAGGCCAACAGCATCCTGGCCTGTATAAGAAACAGTGTGACCAGCAGGGCTAGGGAGGTGATCGTCCCCCTGTACTCGGCTCTGGTGAGGCCGCACCTCGAATACTGTGTTCAGTTTTGGGCCCCTCGCTACAAGAAGGACATGGAGGTGCTTGAGCGAGTCCAGAGAAGAGCGACGAAGCTGGTGAGGGGCCTGGAGAACAAGTCCTACGAGGAGCGGCTGAGGGAGCTGGGATTGTTCAGCCTGGAGAAAAGGAGGCTCAGGGGTGACCTTATCGCTCTCTACAGGTACCTCAAAGGAGGCTGTAGCGAGGTGGGGGTTGGTCTGTTCTCCCACGTGCCTGGTGACAGGACGAGGGGGAATGGGCTTAAGTTGCGCCAGGGGAGTTTTAGGTTGGATCTTAGGAAGAACTTCTTTACCGAAAGGGTTGTTAGACATTGGAACGGGCTGCCCAGGGAAGTGGTGGAGTCCCCATCCCTGGAGGTCTTTAAAAGACGTTTAGATGTAGAGCTTAGGGATATGGTTTAGTGGGGACTGTTAGTGTTAGGTCAGAGGTTGGACTCGATGATCTTGAGGTCTCTTCCAACCTAGAAATTCTGTGATTCTGTGATTCTGTGATCTCTGTAATCCATACATATGTGTCCATGTCAATGACGAGTGTTAATGTACACACCTACCTCTATATTTATCCTTACAGCAATCATTGCAGATGTTCATGTGTTTGTATATACACATAAATCCATGCATATCTGGGTGTATGAAAAAAAAACATATGCAGAGGTAAATCTTGGAAGCATCTTTCTCTGCAGGGAATTTTTTCCACTTCTAAAATGAGGGACTTGATTTGGCCAGGCTCCTTCTGTCATGGGAGGGAAAGAGTGGGGCTGGGGTAGAGCCCTGAAGTCTGATCTTGACTTTAGAAGTCAGCAGGCCGGGAGTGGTGGCTGCAGGATGAGAGCAGCATCTCTGTGACACTCTCAACATCTGTCTCGATGAGAGCTGTAAGCAGAGGGGCAGAGTCATTTTGCTGCCCCTAGCAATGTGCAGCTCTGGACAAGTGACTGGGCTTATGGCTAGAGCCATCCTGACATATACCTGTGCGTGTTTGTATCTAAGCACTTTTCTCACATTGTATTTCATGACGCCATATCAGCGAGAACAATCCTCCAGGAAAAACTGTAGGAGAGCAGCAGTCCCCAAAGCAGCCTCAACAGCAGGATAATGGCCAGAGCCTGCTGCATTCCAGCCATATGCTGAAAGCATCTCTAGCCCATGATGAGATCTGTGAATCCTGGGGCTTTGTATAATCCCATGCCCCCTGTTCATATTCATGAGTTTGTGGCTTTCAGCACAGGTCTATTTCTCCCTCTTCTGTTCTCCTTTCCAAGGCTAGCTAACTGCAGATGTTCTGAATTCACATATTTATGTTTATTTATGAGCTTGAAAGAAAATGTTGGGAAACAAAAGCTGTTTCTGGCTATGGATGTTCTCTCTGGTTGCTTTTTTTTTTTTTTTTTTTAATTCCCCATCACCACCTCCACCCTGCTACTATCTCCCCCTACTCCCCACCCTCCTTTGGCAGTAAAATCTCTAAACATGGGGACAAAAAATATACTGGAAATCAGCAACTGGGCACTTTCTCTCTGAATTTCACATGCTGATGCAGTTCTGTGTTAGCCAAATATAGCAACAACAACAACAACAAAAAAGGAAAAGGAAAACACACACACACAAAACATTTAATGCAAATCACTTGCCACTGATTCTTTTCCAAAGCAGTAGCATTTACTCTATAGTGTAGTGCAGCTGGCTGCTGGTCCCCTGTGGAGATCTCTGACTAAGGTACCATTTAGAAACAATTTGGCTGATCCATCATATATATATTTTTGGCAGATCTTTTCCCTCATTTCTTCTTTACTAAGAAATTATGACAGATGAGCCTTGGATACAGAGATCTGCTGCTGGTAATCATCTCCTGGAGGATTATTTGAAGCCCAGACCACCTGTAGATGTCCTATTCATCCTTTGGATGCCTGTCTGAAGCTCAGACAACCTATGGCAGTCCTATCTGTAAACTGAGCTCCTCGTCAGTGCTTCTGCAATAGGGGTAAAATCCAGGCAGTGCTAAAATCAGTGGCAAAGCTCTGACAGCACTTTATGCCCAGAGTCAAACCCTGCTCATCCAAAGGATAATTCAAAAATTATCCATATCCACATTATATGGTTTGTTCTTCCATTCATCTGATCTCCACAGGTACTTGATTCCCATCAAACTTAAGTATTTCTAAGTGGGATGAATACTAGATTTACTTACAGTTGCTGCATAGAAAGGGCACTCCAGGGGGCAATTCAGTCCCCTGACAATTTGAATAATTTTCAGAAGGTGCTGTTATTTGTTAAGGTGACTGCAGAGGGAACCTGCTACAAGTAATTTAGCTGTGTTCCCTAATGGAAACTGGGATGAAACGCAAATCCTTAGGGGAGCAGGAATCTGCGTCCAATGCTCTCCATTTCCTCTCCATATACCCATTGATATATTATTTCTATCCATACCTTCACAGTACTAAGGTGGAAAAACTGCTCATCTGAAGGAACATATGTTCCTGACTTAGGAGCTGATGCTCTTCTCATGTGAGGCACTTTTTCCTGGGCTTTTCACTTTCAGGTTCGTGGGTTCAGTGTGTGTCTCAGCCAGAGACAGATTTTTGGTAGGCTCACGATCATGCTTGTACGTGTTTTGAGGCCATTGTTATTTGCAGCTCATACATGAGGAATTGTTCTACATTAACTAGTTCAGCTCAATTTCAAGAGGAAAGAAGGGTTTTGCAGTTAGGCCCCCAGGCTGTTTCCAATCAGTCCAGCTCCTATTCCTATCTTCTCCATAGACAAGATAGATGTTTTGACCTTAAGGAAGTCACTTGATCTCTGAACTAGAATTCCTATAACTTTCCATCCTTTTCTATCTGTCATATCTGCTTACACTGTAAGACTTCAGGCAGCTTACGCTTTCTGTTAGCACCAAAATACAAATCAGAAATTACAAATAGGCCATCTACTTCCTTCACTAGTGCATTAAAAAAAAAAAAAAAAAAAAAAAAAAACAACAAAAAAAATATATGCTCTTCCAGCTGCTTTTCAACCACTGTTGTCTTAGCCACTTCAGGCTGAAGTAAGAGATGTCAGTTGTTGCATTCAACACGCACAGCCTCTAGACGTCTCAAAGTCAGGTGCTGAGGTTTGTCTGGCTATCTAGAACCTCCTTATAGTCAGTGGAGAAAGAGGAGTATCCCCAAAATAAGTTTGTCCACTACATCCTCAAGCTATGCCTAAGAACAAAAGAAATCTCTCTTTAGAGGCATTCGTTTCTTGTTATTTGACCATGGAAGGAGCCGGAATGATTAGGTCAGACCAGATGCTCTCCTGTTAAAGTTAGGGTTGACTGATGTGAAAAGATCGATATGCTAAACACATGCTTCTTACTGTGTAAGTGCCCTGGATAAGCATGATACTGCTACTTTCTTTTTTCTTAGAGAAAAATAAATTATTTTTGCAGATTCAGTAGGATGCATTTTTCTTATTGATCCTCTTCTTTTTTTGTGTATAAGCCACACTTTTGTTGGAAATATTTTTAAATGAGTCTCTTTGAACACATGTTGTCATAACAGATCCTAAGACACAAAATGTGGCAGTAAAGATGTCAGAGAAGGGTGGAACTGCAGTGTTTGTGCATCCGTGAGACATTTCTTCTCATCCTGAGCCTACCATACACTTCAGCTCTGGTGATAGCCCAAAATTTCTGTGTGCTAACTCCCCTATTGAATGAGAAAGACCCACTTGCATATCTCCATTTCCCCTTCAAGGATACTTTCCTGGTATGTTTGAAACTTTAAGATTGCACTGATCTTTCTGAAGGTTCAAAAATTAGCGCTGCCGTACCAAAGTCAATGTAAGGATATCTGCTGTTTTTCTTCATTTCACACATTATGTGGTGATTCTTGAAGGTCTAGGAAATCGAATGACACAATTATGCAAAGATTGCGGAATGTTTTTGTACTGGGTCTGACTGGGATGTTAACTTTCCCTGCAACAGCCCATACAGTGTTGCGCTCTGCACTTGTAGCTAGAACAGCACTGGTATCACACCAGTGTTGTATCTGCTGCTGAGAAGTGCTGGCACAGCATCAGGACTTTCTCTAACCCTCCTGGGGGGTGGGCAAAAAAGTGAGAAAGAAACATCACCAGGGCAGCTGACCTAAACCAACCAAAGGGATATTCCAAACCATATGATGTCACACTCAGCAATAAAAGGTGGAAGAAGGAGGAAGAGGGGAGGGGTGGGCTTTCGTTGTGAAAACATCTGTCCTCCTCATGAACATCGCCTACATGCGTTGAGGCCCTGCTTCAAGGACGTGGTCAGGCATCACTCATTTGCGGGAAGTAGAGAATAATTTCTTTCCTCTGCACTTCCACATAGCCTTTACTTGTTTTGTTTTGTTGTTCCCTTTCCCCCTCCCATTCCCCTTTCCCTTTTTCCCTTTTTTCCCTTTAGTTGAATTGTTAATTAATAATATTTCCTTAATAATTATTTGTTTCCCTTTAATTAAATTATCCTTATCTCAACCCGTGAGTTGTTCTTTCCTTTACTTCTTCCCCTCCTCATCTGAGGAGGGGGAGTGAGAGAGTGGTTGTGCTGTTCAGCTGCCTAAACCACCTGTTCAAACCACTGAGTTTTAGAGAAACACTTATTGCTTCCACTGTTTCACAGTGATGTCACTTTCACCCTTGAAATTGTGCCAGGCAGGGGGAAGGGAGCTTGGTCTTGGGAGCATCCAACATAGCAGCAAAAGGCTTTTTAGAGTGGAAACCTTTCAGCCTTAGAGCACACCATGAACTTTCTGCTTCTTATTTACTATTAGAATTTTTACATAGTGGGCCTTTACCAGTAGAGAGCCATATGAAGTGAAATGCTTGTGTTCCACCAAGAGTCGGGTGCAGAAATTGTCACCCCACCTGGGTTCATAAAGGCTGGCCCAGGACTGATGGTTTCCTTCAGATCAGTAAAAAAACGTTCAGACCTGCACTGGATTGACCCATGACCTTAGGTTAGCCACAGTTGCTACAACTTTATGGGTTTTGCTGTTAATTAGGTTTTCTATTTTGAAAGGTGAAGCAACATGAGTCTACATTTTCAAGTGTATCTTACTCCTATTTTTCAGTTAGCATAAGACTTAGAAATACTTAAAAAAAAATATTTTGTTTCTTCTGTACTCAGCTTATCTGTATGGTATAAGTAACTAATCTTGATTCCAGCAAGGACATGCCAAAACTCCTGCTGTCTTCAATGACAGGACTGGGACTTACAGCAAGTAGTGTGTTCTACCCCGAGATGGCTGTAATTCTGTAGTAGATAAGCAATGACTCCAATACTATAGCAAGTGTCAGTAGCAATCACCAGTTACCAACTTCCCTCCTAAATGCTCCCTTTTATGCTTCCTCAAGACAATTTCCCTTTTATTGCAAATTTTCATTCTTAGTGTCAACCAGAAATATTGTGTGGAACCAAACTTGCCTCATTTGTTCAGCGCAAGCTTAGGGAAGAAAATAAAATGAACAAACCAGCTACTTTTCTTAGATGTTGCCATCCAAATTTTGATTAAAACAGAAGGCCAAATTATTGACTAAATTGAAGAAACGAATTTCCATAGTTATTGGTACTAATTTCTACAAAAGAAAGGGTGAGCCAGAAAGAAACTTTAAGCTTTCTTTCTTTCTTTCTGTTTTTCCTTTTTTTTTTTTTTTTTTTTAACAAATCTTCACAAAGTTCAAAGTGGTAGAAATTAATTTTTGTAATTTCAAATTTTCAAGCCTTTAAAGCTAGCAGTGTGGTATTGATACCTGAAGTTAGTGCTTGTTGATAATTTGGGGAAAAAATGTTCAAAGCAGTTTTTTGAAGTGCTAAGAAACAAGAAAGGTGCCAGTTCTCGTGTCACTTAAAAATGTCAGCACTGCTGGTCAATGGCCACTTCCATTTATCTTTCTGTTCCTTAGTCTATATGTGTATATGATCCTATCGTTACCATTATAATACCTAAATTTCCATGTACTATAACAATATTAAAAAGTTAACATTTATTTTTGAGGGTTGACCTTTACCTTTATTTCTGTCCCCCTTTGACACATTTGCACACAAAGACATGCACACACATGTTATGCAATAGACTTGGAATTAAATATGTAGAATGGGCTTAATTCCAGAAGCACTAGAAACAACACTCACCATTTGTAGTACCTACCCAGGTTAACCTGAAAGTCTGTTACATGAATGTCACAAATGTCACAGATAGGAGACGGATATTGTCACAAGCGCAAAGTACTGAGGCTTCTTTTGCCGCTGCTTGTAGGAGATGCCTGCCTCCATCTGCCATCTAGGTCAAAGCAGACCAGTCGTCCTGCTGAGGCTAGGCTGAGGAACTCCTTTGTACAACGTGTAGGTGCTACCAATACATGGAGCAGGGAGAGGGATTCAGAAAATCTGGCTTCACCCGCTTCCACTGAATTCCTCTCATTAGCAGCGGAGAAAGCTCAGCTTTTTAAGGCAATTCAACTTAAGCAGGCATGAGGCATGGGACCGTCACCTGAACCTCCAGACATGCTTAATCCGACAGGTCTGAAATAGATGTGAGCACTCCCAGTTCTTCCTTTCTCCTGCCTTCCCGGTGTCCTGGTACTTTGTCTCTTGTCCTCTCTGGAGCAGCTTTGGAGTTGGACTGGGTGATGTCCTTTAAACTGAAGGGTTAGTAAGGGCTGGGAAAGGTGAAGTGGACAAGTTTTTAGATTGAGTTAACAAACTGAACAGTCTGTAAGGCAAAGAAAGCCAAAAATGAGAGTTTCAGAAGCACCAGAGCCTCTGCCTTAGGCTGTCAGCAGCTAGATGTTTTCCTTCCATCCGTATCCAAGCTAGAAAGACGAGAAACTGCCCTACGCTGGGGCCATGCTCAGCACTCAGGCATGGGCTTCAGTTATTTAGGACAGGTTTCTTGCCCAGGACACAGCTGTTTTATCCAGGGCCTTTCAAATCCCATTTTATGTGACTGTGCAGGAGATTTATCTCAGCCAGTGGTCAGTAACTCTCGTATGTTCCCCTTTTAATCAACAGAAGATACAAATCTTTCAAGGTCTCCTCTGGCCATTTGTCTCTGGTTTTAGGAACATATATTTTCAGCTTTTGACATCTGCATTGTGCTTTTCCAAGTGATAGCTATTGGAAGAACAGTGACAAAACATGCCTGTTTTAAGCTCTCCTTAAAGACAAGCTTCCTTTATGCTACAGCATCTTCATGCAGTATTGGCTCTTGAGCAACATGGTGTCTTAACGAGACACCAAATTTTGTTCTTTTCCATCTGCAGGGAAGTGAAACAAAACTTTTGGTGCAGAATTTTGATTCAGCAGTCTATAAGTTTCTATTGGAAAAGACCAGTTTGTCTGATCCTTGTTTGCTTTTCCACTAATGCTGAGCAACTTTGAAAGCAATTCCTGAATAGAGAGTGTTAAGGGATGGGAAACCCAGGGCAGGAGGCAGAAGTGTACATGTGTGGAGTAGGAAATGAGATTTGCTTCACCTTTACCAAGCACAAGGGCTTTAAATCCAGAGAACACAGAAGAGATTGGCATCTGTATGTGTTGGGAGGATCCTGGCTAAGAATACTCTCCTAGAAAACTCCAGATACTTCAGGTGGACTCCAGACTGATAATACATCCTTCAGAATTGAGCCTGTGCCTTGAATTTTGAGTGTGGTTGAAACATAAACTCACATTTTACCACTGTCCTTAATCTCTATAATGACCTAAACCCTCACAAATTTTGCTGAGAAAAAAAAAATGGGTGTGAAAGAAAGATCCAAGTTTACAGCCCTGACCTATTTCTAATCCTGTTCTAATTGCTAGTTACTGGGCTCCCTTCCAAATGTGTTGTTTACTTTAGGGCTGATTTTTCTCCACCCAAATTAAAATTCCAGTGAGTTTCTTTCATTCCTTTAGATTGTAACCCCAAATGGGCCATGGCATTTTATTCAGAATATATGTTGTGGTTTAACCTGGCCAGCAGCTAAACACCACACAGCCATTCACTCACCCTCCCCCCTCCCTCTCTGGGATGGGGGAGAGAAACAGGAAAAACTGAAGCCTATGGGTTGAGATAGAGACAGTTTATTAGGACAGAAAATAAAGTAATAATAAAAATAATAATATGTAAAAAACAAGTGATGCACAATGCAATTGCTCGCCACCCGCTGACCGATGCCCAGCCTACCCCCAAGCAGCTGCCCCCCCCCCCCCCCCCCCCCGGCTAGCCACCCCTAGATATTGTTTATCATAACGTCAGATGGTATGGAATACTCCTTTGGCCAGTTTGGGTCAGCTGTCCTGGGTCTGTTCCCTCCCAGCTCTTGCTGCACCCCCAGCCTGCCTGCTGGCAGGACAGATCGAGGAGCTGAAAAGTCTTTGGCTTATTGTAAGCACTGCTCTGCAACAATTAAAACATCAGCATGTTATCAGCACTCTTCTCATCCTAGTCCAAAACATAGCACCCTACTAGCTACTAGGAGGAAAATTAACCCTGTCCTAACTGAAACCAGGACAATATAGTAGCTGGATAATGATGCTCTCAGCAACCCACTGAAACCACATGGTTTGTATACGAGGCGCTTGTATGCACACAGATTTCCAGGAGCTCATGCATATGATTCTGCACATTGCCTTACACAAGCACATACAGATAAATGTGCTCCATGAACACGCTCTTGGCTACTTGTTTGCTAGGCACATATGGACTAAACAATTACACTCACCTATGAGCCTGTCATAAGGCAACAGAAATGCCAGCTGCCTGTGAAGTTTCCCGAAGAGCAGGAAAATGAGTCAACAGTGCTGGCCAACATCACATCATTAATCATCTATTAGCCAAGGTTGTGTGCTCCTGTCACCTGTCACTTTGTAATGCGTGCAAATCACTCCAAGAGTAAAATTTTCAGCCTGACATTTCCAGGGCCAGAGCTGGGATCAACCTGCTCTTTTTATTCAAGATGAAAAGGAAGTAAAGAAACAAGTGGTGAGATTGTTAGGAAGAGACAGAGAAAACGAAATAAGAAAATAATGGAAAATTGGTCAGGACAGTTTAATTAAAAAAAAAAAAAAAGTTAAATGTGTATTTTTTTCCTGTTATCAGGAAATATTCAGTAGAAAATAATCCTCTCTGCTCTGTAGTTCTGAAAGAGAGGAAACGAGGAAACCATAGAGGTGATGCTATTTTCATAGAATCATAGAATGGCTTGGGTTGGAAGGGACCTTAAAGATCACCTAGTTCCAGCCCCCCCCCCCCCGCCTTAGGCAGGGATGCCGCCCACTAGATCAGGTTTGCCAGGGCCCCATCCAGCCTGGTCTTGAACACCTCCAGGGATGAGGCATACACAGCTTCTCTGGGCAACCTGTTCCAGTGCCTCACCACCCTCTGAGTAAAGAACTTCTTCCTAACATCCAATCTAAATCTCCCCTCTTTCAGTTTAAAACCATTCCCCCTTGTCCTATCATTATCTACATGAGTAAAGAGTCCCTCTCCATCCTTTTCATAAGAACCCTTTAAATATTGAAAGGCCACAATGAGGTCTCCCTGGAACCTTCTTTTCTCCAGGCTGAACAGCCCCATTTCTTTCAGCCTTTCTTCATAGGAGAGGTGTTCCAGTCCTCTGATCATCTTTGTGGCCCTCCTCTGGACGTGTTCTAACAGGTCCACATGTTTCTTGTACTGGGGGCCCCAGACCTGGATGCAGTACTCCAAGTGGGGCCTCACGAGGGCAGAGTAGAGGGGGACAATCACCTCCCTTGACCTGCTGGCCACACCTCTCTTGATGCAGCCTAGGATACGGTTGGCCTTCTGGGCTGCAAGCACACACTGCTGTCTCACGTTGAGATTCTCATCTACCAGAACCCCCCAAATCCCTCTCCACAGGGCTGCTCTCAATAGCTTCTTCTCCCAGTCTGTACTCATGCCTGGGATTGCCCCATCTCAGGTGCAGCACCCTGCACTTGGACTTGTTGAACCTCATTTGGTTCATGTGGGCCCACTTCTCCAGCTTATCCAGGTCCATCTGGATGGCATCCCTTCCTTCTGTTGTATCAACTGCACCACTCTGCTTGGTGTCATCTGCAAACTTGCTGAGGGTGCACTCAGTCCCATCATCTATGTCACTGATGAAGATATTAAAAAGCACAGGTCCCAAGACAGACCCCTGAGGGTTATCGCTTGTCACTGGCCTCCACCTTGACATAGAGCCATTGACCACTACTTTCTGGGTGCGACCATCAAGCCAAATCTTTATCCATGGAATGGTCCACCAGACAATCCATGACTCTCCATGACAATCCATGTCTCTCCAATTTAGAAATCAAGATGTCATGTGGGACCATGTCAAAAGCCTTACAGAAGTCCAGGTAGATTACGTCAGTTGGTCTTCCTTTGTCAACTGATGCTGTCATTCCATCATAGAAGGCCACCAGATTAGTGGTCCTTGGTGAAGCGATGTTGGCTGTATCAGATCACCTACTGGTCTTGCATGTGCCTTAACATTGCTTCCAAGAGGATCTGTTCCATGATCTTGCCAGGCACAGAGGTGAGGCTCACTGGTCTGTAGTTCTCCAGGTCTTCCTTTCTACCCCTTTTAAAAATGGGAGTGATTTCACTTTTTCCAGTCACTGGGGACTTTGCCTGACTGCCATGCTTTTTCAAATATCATGGAGAGTGGCTTGGCGACTACATCAGCCAATTCCCTCAGAACCCTGGAATGGATGTCATCAGTCCCCATAGACTTGTAGCTGTTCAGTTGCATCAGGAAGCCCCGAACCGGCTCTTTGCTTACAGTGGGAGGGACTGCTCCCCCAGCCCCCACCTAGAGGTTCGGAGACTGGAGACGTGGGAAACCTGACTGCCAGTGAAGACTGAGGTAAAGAAATTGTTAAGTATCTCAGCCTTCTCCATGTCTCTTGTTACCAGTCCTCCATCTACATTTTTCAGAGGAGGTATACTCTCCTTAGTCTTTCTTTTCTGGCCAATGTACCTGTAGAATCCCTTCTTGTTATTTTTTTGCATCCCTCGCCAAGTTTAGCTCTGTCAGTGCCTTGGCTTTCCCGGTCCCATCCCTGCAAGTCCTGGCACCATTTCTGTACTCTTCCCAGGACACAGGGCCCTGTTTCTATTACCTGTGCAATTCCTTATTTTGCCTAAGTTTGACCAAAAGGTCATTGTTCAGCCATAGCAGTTTCCTGCCTTCCCTGCTTGATTTATCGCACGTGGGGATGGAGAGCTCTTATGCTCTAAGAAAAATTATGTGTTCTTCTAAGCACTGGGACAGTCTATCCACGGCTGAAATGCAGGCCCGTACTTGGGCAGTGAGATTTTCTTCATATTTATGAAGCTGAATGGACACAGCATCCACTGTTGGCCCCATCCCCTCATCCCAATTCATTGCTGCCAATG
>MU016697.1:440693-469560 GCA_011076525.1 Nettapus auritus | reverse complement strand
GGCTAGTTGTATGGCTTCTGCATACTGACTTGACTCGCCTTCCCCTTTCATGGCCTCCACAACTCGTTGTGTGGGACTCCACACAGCAGCTTTTCATTTCCGATGGCTCCCTACCACACGGCAGGATCCATCAGTGAACAACACATACTGCTTTCTGTCTTCTGGCAACTCATTATATGGTGGTGCTTCTTCAGCACGGGTTACCTCTTCTGTTGGTACTCTGAAATCTCTGCCTTCTGGCCAGTCCATGATCTCTTCCAGGATTCCTGGGCGATTAGGTTTTCCCATTCGAGCCCGCTGTGTAATTAATGCTACCCACTTACTCCACGTAGCGTCGGTTGCATGATGTGTAGTGGGGATTTTCCCTCTGAACATCCAATGTAACACAGGTAGCTGTGGTGCCAAGAGGAGCTGTGCTTCTGTACCCACAACTTCTGAAGCAGCTTGAACCCCCTCATAAGCTGTTAATATTTCCTTTTCAGTTGGGATGTAATTGGCTTCTGATCCTCGATAGCCCTGGCTCCAGAACCCCAGAGGTCGACCTCAGGTTTCTCCTGGGGTCTTCTGCCAGGGGCTCCAGGTGAGGCCGTGCTCCCCAGCTGCAGTGCACAGTATGTTTTGCACAGCTGGTCCGGTACAGACAGGCCCAAGGGCTACTGCATGAGCTATTTCTTGTTTGATTTGTTCAAAGGCCTGTTGCTCGGGGCCCCACTCGAAATAGTTTCTCTTTCGAGTCACTCGATATAGAGGACTCACAAGCTGACTATAGCCTGGAATATGCATTCTCCAGAATCCCTCAAGGCCTAGGAAAGCTTGTGTTTCCTTTTTTGCTAGTTGGCGGAGACATTGCCATTATTTTGTTGATCACATCCGTTGGAATATGGCGACGTCCATCCTGCCATTTTACCCCCAACAACTGAATTTCCTGTGCAGGTCCCTTGACCTTACTCTGTTTAATGGCAAAACCAGCTTTCAGGAGAATTTGGATTACCTTTTTCCCTTTCTCAAAAATTTCTTCTGCTGTGTTGCCCCACATGAGGATGTCATCAATGTACTGCAGGTGTTCAGGAGCTCCCCCTTGTTCCAGTGCAGACTGGATC
Organism: Nettapus auritus; assembly: GCA_011076525.1. Classification (NCBI taxonomy): domain Eukaryota; kingdom Metazoa; phylum Chordata; class Aves; order Anseriformes; family Anatidae; genus Nettapus; species Nettapus auritus. The sequence goes on along the minus strand of MU016697.1, from coordinate 468,460 downwards.
AGTCCATGGCAAATGGTAGGACTGTGTTTCCACCCCTGGGGCAGCAGATTCCAGGTGTATTGGACACCCCTCCAAGTGAAGGCAAACTGCGGCCTGCATGCTGCTGCCAAAGGGATGGAGCAAAATGCATTAGCAATATCAATTGTGGCATACCACCTTTGATTCCAGTTCATACTGGAGTTCTAGCATGTCCGGCACTGCAGCGCTCAGTGGTGGCGTCACTTCATTCAGGCCCCGATAGTCCACTGTTAGTCTCCACTCACCATTAGACTTTCGCACTGGCCATATGGGACTGTTAAAGGGTGAGCGAGTCTTGCTGATCACTCCTTGAATTTCCAGCTGATGAACCAACTCATGGATGGGAATCAGTGAGTCTCAGTTTGTGCGATATTGCCATTGGTGCACCGTTGTGGTAGCGATTGGTACCTGCTGTTCTTCAACTTTCAGCAATCCTACAACGGAAGGGTCTTTTGAAAGGCCAGGCAGGGTAGACAGCTGCCTAATCTTCTCTGTGCTCAGAGCAGCTATGCCAAAAGCCCACCGGTACCCTTTTGGATCCTTGAAGTACCCTCTCTTGAGGTAGTCTATGCCAAGGATGTATGGAGCCTCTGGGCCAGTCACAAGGGGATGCTTTTGCCACTCATTCCCAGTTAGACTCACTTCAGCTTCCAATACAGTTAGCTGTTGGGATCCTCCTGTCACTCCAGAGATACAGATGGGTTCTGTCCCTTGGTAGCCTGATAGCATTAAGGTACATTGTGCGCCAGTGTCCACTAAAGCTTTATATTTCTGCGGTTCCAATGTGCCAGTCCATCAGATCCACACAGTCCAATAAATCCGGTTATCCCTCTCCTCTACCTGGCCAGAGGCAGGGCCCCTCTAGTCCTGGTTGGAGCGTCTGCCACTTAATTCTTGCACATGAGAAGCAGAGGTCCCTTCATCAGGGTCAAAAATAACATCAGCTCTTCTACTGCCTCTGGAGAACTGCCCAACAGAAACTGGAGCAGCGTTTTTCTTAGGAGCCCCTCTTCTTGCTGCAGTCTTTCCTTTCAGTTCACGTACCCGAGCAGCTAGGGTTGAAGTAGGTACACCATCCCACTTCCTCATATCTTCCCTGTGGTCACGCAGATAAAACCACAAGGTGCTACGTGGTGTGCGTCTTGGGTACTCTCTCTCTCAAGCAGGAAAATACTGTTTCTTAGTGGCTGATTTATCACTCTGCCTGGATGAGGAGGGATATGCTCATTCTGCGAGGTGCTCAAGTCTTTCGGACAGTTTCTCCACAACTGAGACACAGGCCTGTACTCAAGCAGAGAGACTGTCTTCATATTTCTTAAGTTGGCAGGACACATAATACACTGTTGGTCCCATCCCCTCATCCCAATTAAACATTGCCAGTGTACTGGCATGTGATGGTGGTGCACTCCGCACCAATTTGCGCCACATGGATGTTGTGTATTGGACTTCATTGGGATCTTTAGGTGTCTGGGCATTGTCCAAATCACTATAAACCATCTCCAGCACAGCTAATTCCCTCAGTTGCTGGAGACCTTTATCCACAGTGGCCCACTTGTTGACTTGATATACAATGTCTTCCTTATTGGGATACCTTTCTTTCACAGCTGCCAGGAGTCGCCTCCAAAGGCTGAGAACCTGTGTCCCTCTTCCAATTCCTTTGTCAATTACCATTTCTCTAGAGAGGGATCCCAGCTGCTTGGCTTCACTGCCTTCTAATAGTTGGCTACTGGCCCCAGTGTCCCAGCATCGAAGCAGCCAAGTGAGGATGTGTTCACCCGGGTGTCAACCATAGTCCTTTCGTATTTCTTGCAACTCACTGAGGGATAGGGATTGAGTGGTTTCTGATTCTTTTATGATTTCCATCTCTTCTTCCTGCTGTTTTTGTGATGGCTCTGCTTTAGAGGTGCCTGCCTTTTCCCCTTCTCCCTCCTTCTTAGGAGAGGCTTCTTCCCTTACTAAGCAAGCTGACTTCCGTTTCCATTGTTTTGACTTGACTATGGGGGCGACTGATACCATAGTCGGTCGGTCCTCTGGGTCAGCCACAGCATGTGTTATCTGGTCATCACATTCAGAGACTTCCTCCCTCTCTTCAAAGTGCTGGATGATGTTAAACAGTGTTTGATAGGAGTAAGCCAGGACCCAGCACAATGCTGCAAGCTGTCGTTCTCCAGCATTGTCAGGGTCAGGGCATACAACTCTCAAACATTTTATCAGGTTATCCGGATTTTGCACTTGTTCAGGGGTGAAGTTCAAAACTATTGGGGGAGACACCCGTGACAGGTACCTGCCTATATCCTCCCACACACCTTGCCACTCGCCACAAGACTGTTTCAGGACAGCTTGCCAGTTAAGCTTTCTAAACAATCGGCTAATCTTAGAGAGAAGAGAAGCCCCGTTATGCAGAATTAGAAATAGCAATATGTGGGTTACACATGGATATTCAAAATTCTCAAAAACTGTTGTAATTAGCCCACTGTGAAAGAAGGAGACTGTACCATTCATTCCTGATATCATTCATAAACTGACTTCCAGATGAGGAAAAGAAGGCAGTGTAATTCTGAATATTCTCTAAAAGATAGTTTCTATGAGACCCAAATGATAACAGGGCAGAGCCTGAATGCCAGATTAAACTCAAGGCCAGTGCTTGGCAGCACAGCGAGTTTAAAAAAAAACGAACACAGATTGTAGCACATTCTCGGATCAAATACAGAGGAGAAAAGAGAATATGACACGGACTGCATGACATGGGATCAAACCAAACAATATTAACAGGACACTGAACATGGTGACTAGCAAGTAAGTGTGTTAGTTGTAGAGTTTCAATCAATTTTATTGTTATCTCAACCCTTCGAGCCCCACGTTGGACGCCAAAAAGGACTGTGGTGGTGTGATGGTTTTACTCGGGTGGGCGGCCGAGTTCCACCACAACTGCTCACTCACTCCCCCTCCTCAAAGAGGAGCGAGGAGAAAATACAATGAAAGGGGCTCAAGGGTTGAGATAAGGACGAGGAGATCATGCAATAATTATTGTGACAGGCAAAACAGACTCAGCATAGAGAGAAAGTAAGATTTATTGCCTATTACTAACAAGCTAGAGAAGTGAGAAACAAAGGAAAGAAACCAAAAGCACCTTCCCCCCGCCATCCACCCTCTCCCAACTCCTCCCCCCGAGCGGTGCAGGGGAACGGGGGAATGGGGGTTATGTTCAGTCTATAGGACTTCTCTGCTGCTCCTTCTCGGTCACTCTCGTCCCCTGTGCTGTGGGGTCCCTCCCAGAGGATGCAGTCCTTGCTGAACTGAACTGGCATGGGCTGTCCACAGGCAGCAGCTCTTCAAGAACTGCTCCAGATATGGGTCCGTACCACGGGGTCCATCCCTCGGGAGCAAACTGCTCCAACCTGGGTCCCCCATGGGCAGCAGCTCCTGCCAGGTCACCGGCTCCTGTGTGGTCTCCTCTCCACAGCCTACAGGTCTGGCCCAGAATCTGCTCTGGCAGGGGTTTTCTACAGGCCGCAGTCTCCTTCGGTGCAGGTCCACCTGCTCCACTGTGGTCTCCTCCACAGGCTGCAGCGTGGAACCCTGCTCCACCATGGTACTCCATGGGCTGCAGGGGGACATCCTGCTTCACCATGGTCCTCACCACAGGCCGCAGGGGACTTCTGCTCCGGCGCCTGGAGCACCTCTCCCCCTCCTTCTTCACTGACCTTGGCACCTGCAAGGCTGTTTCTCACTCCTCTCACCCTCCCAGCTGCTGAGTGGTGCATCGTTTTTTTCCCTGTCTTAAATATGCTCTCACAGAGGTGCAAAACAACATCGCTTATTGGCTCAGCTCTGGTCAGCAGTGGGGCCCTTACCAAACATGGGGCAGCTTCTAGATCCTTCTCACAGAAGCCACCCCTATGGCCCCCTGCTACCAAAACCTTGCCACGTAAACCCCACTACAGGTGGTTTTACCGTGCTGGGCAGCTGAACACCACAACCGCTCTCTCACTCCCACTCCTCAGATGAGGAGGGGAAGAAGTAAAGGAAAGAACAGCTCACGGGTTGAGATAAGGATAATTTAATTAAAGGGAAATATATATATATTAAGGAACAACTTCCTTAATATATTTAATATATACTTAATATATTAAGGTACAACTTCCACCCCTTATTCCATAACATTTGTGTCAATCTCAGGTCCCCCATACTTTGGCATATTCTCATCACCATTGTTCCTTGTTCTTTAAGAAATTGATAGGTAGATACATCTTTACATTCTATAGGTCTTTCTCAGAAAATGTCCATAAGAATTGTCGATGATTTAGTCTTCATCTGCCGAAGTGGTCACTCAGGGCAGGCGGAGTAGGATGCCTGGACGCAAGTACCAGCTTAGCTCAGGACCTTGTAGCACTTGCCCAGTTCCTTGCAAAGTTGACCTGCATTGACCTTGCAGCATCTTCCTACAACATATAACTTAGATTATAGATTAGTTTTCTCCCAAAGTCAGATCTCCTTGGGGCACACACCTGATATCCCCATCCTTCTGCATTACCCACCAGGTATACCCTGGTCCTTGGGCAAAGACAATCCCACGAATGGGTTTGCCTTTTCCCATGGCAGGAGTAACCCACACTGCCTTCCCCATCCACTTCCCTACATGCACTACAGGGACTTTAGCTCCCTTTACCGTGTGTAGGGGTTTTGTTTCGGCAGGACCAGCACGGCTGTCAGACCCCCTGTTATTAACTAGCCAAGGGGCTTCTGGTAGATTTACGTCCCATTGTTTCCATGTCCCAGCACCCAATGCTCTTAACATAGTCTTTAACCGTCCATTGTACCTTTCAACCTTCCCAGAGGCTTTGTGGGTGATAAGGGATGTGATACACCCACTCAATACCATGTCTTTTGGCCCAGGAGGTAACAAGATTGTTTTGGAAATGACAAGGGTCTTGCCTTGCTATGAGTGGCTGCAATCAAGTTGTCGAGTAATGGGTGTCTTATCTGTGTGCCTTTGTGAATAACTTAAAAAAAAAAAAGAGAGAGACAATAGCTACTCAAAAACAATTTGGCAATAGCATCTGTTAAAAATATCTGGAAAAGCCTCACAGTTCTTTTCTCAAGCCTATATTGTGACTGATTTTTAAAATGATTGCCAGCATTACAGGACACAGTACAGCCTAGAAAGTGAAGATAAATCTAAAAAATAGGAAACCTGGTTGCTGTTCCCTTATTTTTTCCATTGGGCCTGTGGCATGTCTTGGGTTACTCATTTTCCCTCCTCCAACCTGTAAAATTAAGGCAATTTAGGAAAATTTGCTGAAAACTACTTCCCAAGGAAGGTGTGTAAGGCCTATGGGCTGTTAATCACACCCATCTGGAGCTGTTGCAAAATGAGGGAGCAGTGCCTGCACATGGAGATCTTGGAAGGCACACAGGACCAGGCTTTGTGGGCGATGAGCTGTGATAAACTAAGATGACAGTGGAGTCTCTCCTGCCGAGTCTTTAAAATATACGTGTGTGTTATATACAGATCACTCCTTATTTCTTTCCCTCCTTATATCATTAAACTGGTGTTGTGTCTACTGCTCTGTAAATGTGTAAAACTGCAGCTTCTCTTGCTGATAGTGGAAGAGTTTGACTAATGTGGTTTTGCTGCAGTTAAAAGAAGGGAGAGGGAAGAGGAGGACTGTCTGCATGTCTATTGGGTGATGAAAGCATGGTCGAGGGTGTTAAAGTAGACACTATTTCCTCAGAGTCTTGGAGGTATGTTCCTTGACAGACTCCTACACCCATGAAAATGTTTATGCATTTAAACTCTTATTTAGGACCCTAATCTCCTGTCCTATTGGGCATAAGTCAATTTAATGCCTTTGCAGATCTCCAATCCCAGTGCATTAAACTCTATACTTGGGGTTCTGCTGTGGACCAGGGGTGCACACAAATGCACAGGGGGATGCGTGATTGCTCTGCTAAGGTTCAAGGCAAGCAACATCTGTGCACAGCATTGTTACTGGACAGCATGCGCATCACAAGAGCTCTTCCAAGCACGGATTCAGGCCAGGAGGCACACCACCTCACGATGGTGGTGCAGCATGTCATAGAGACACGCACACTTCAGGGTCCACATTAGGTCAGTCTGTCACAGTGCACATGGGCACACAACGCAGAAAAGGGCTTGTGGCCCTGCAGCATTCAGGCATAAAGCTGCACACACCGGGAGAGCACCCACTGCAAGGCATACAGGTGGGTCACTTGGGCAGTGAGAGAGAACAGACGTGTCTGCCCTCTGGGAGTCTGGGCATTGCTCTGCTTCATACAGACTGCAGGACCCTCATAAATCAAGGGGGTATTGCTTATACGTCTGGGATGCTGTAATTCTGCATGTATGTGTACCTACCAGAGAGAAAACAACATAAAAATGGAAGCTTCCCAAATGATTAAGTCCACAATGAGACATCAGTCAATACAGAAAACCATACCTGATTAGCCTCCTTTGGAAAGAAAGACCCAAGCCCCATCTGTTCAAAGATATAAAAAGGAATGGCTAGAAGAAGAATTTAAGAAACAAATGTTGCATGGAGTGACTATTGCCAGCATTAACCCACTCCAAAACTCTGGCAATCACTTAGCCAAGGGGCTTTCAAAACCCTTCTAAAGTGTCCCAGAAAGCCAAATGGATGCTGTGAGATCATCAAGAAACACTGCTTACACCTTTTAAGGTTCATAATATTTGTTCTTTAACTTTAGACCTCGCACTAAAGCCTGCATTTAAAATTGGACCTGAAGCAGGTTTGATTTGTCCATGTAATTGTATACTTAGGGTCACGACAGAGCTCCTCAGCTTCTGCTAAAGGCCTAAGGTGTGCAAAGAAAGTGAGGTGTGTTCAGGTGCTAGAAGGAGGTTTTGCAGAGGAAGGCACTGTGAAGTGAAGCTGGAGGAAGCTGTTCTGCCCTGTGGCCAAATGCTGAGGCCAGAAGGACTTTTGCTTCCTCTGTACACAGTGCCTTTCTGCTTCCAGGAGGATTTCCTAATAGTCCATCTTTGTTTGTTCATTATGGTAGTTTGGTTATAATTAAACTCTTCCTTTAACAAGATAACAAATCCAACCTGCAAGAAATGTTCATCAAGGATTTCTGTCTGTATTAGGTGACATTTCCATTCACTTTGACTCCTGCCCCTCTCCATCCCCAGAGGACAAGAGGTGTCTTTCAGTAGCCTTCAGTGTGTTTGCAGGGAGACTTCATCTTCCTCTAGCTAGGTGTACTTTTAGCCTCATGGCATCTGGGAACTATGAAGAGGGAAGGGGCCGGGGTTGTTTCTGGTGCTGGTGTTGAGGCAGGATCCTGATGTTGACCATAGAAGAGCTGTGTGCCAGGTGGTGACATGCTTTAACCCTCGTTAAACCCTTTAGCCCCTCTTCTGAACCCCATCTTTCTGCTGTGGGGCTGCTTTACTGATGGTAGTTTTCTAGGCATGGGCTGCCTGCTTGCAGCTGGGAAGGTGTCCAGGGATGCTGGGAGACTGCAAGTAGGACAACTATTAGCCCTTTTCCCTGGAAGTCAAATTCGCTCGTCCTTGTGTTAGCCTTGTCCATCATGTAGTTGGCAGTAATGCTCCTAAAGGCTTGCATTCAAAGCACCTGATCCTCAGCTGGAGACAAAAGCAAACAGCAGGAAAACTCCACTGACTTCAGCAGAGCTGACCCATTTTATCTCAAACAAGCATCTACTTCAAGTCATCTTTGGGTCGTTCAAGAGGCTGGAAAATCATGAACTGTCTAAATAGTTCATTGACCTAAGAGGGAGGCTGAATGTCATTGTCTTCTGAGTCAGGATATTTACCATTTTCCAAGGATAAGTAGCACAGTCTGTATTGGGACAAATGTATCACACTGGTGTTGTCCACTGTAAGAGACATTGATCTTACTGCATTAACCTGGGTAGATGAAGCAGTAGCCTATGTATTGCAGTCCCAGGCTATATGGTAGGGGTTGTATTCAATGCCTACATGGCATATACATGCATGGCCCTGCTTCCATGTGTGTTGAGGCTTCCCCAAATCCTTTCTTTCTGGAAAAGGAGTATTCCTTTTACCTGTAGAGAGAAGGGGGAATAAGGACAGAGAGAAACACAGGCCCAGAATAAATTATGCTTCTAACTCCGTTGCCAAATTACTCTAGGACAGGGTCTCTCACTGCTTCTGAAATATTTTCTGGTCCAAATACACAAGCAAAAGGAGAGCGACAGACCTGCTGTATACTGAAGGGCTATATGAAGTTTTCCTGAGTGCTTTCAAACTCCTCCAGCCATGGTATGCCGAGCAGAGCATAGCTCATTCATGGAAGAGGAAATTCAGCATGTTTATGAAAACCAGTCCTCCAGGTGGTTAGGTTTGGGATACAAACCAATTAAAAATGATCTCTGAACTTGAGTGCATCACTACTTTCTGCGTACTACAGACTTTCCTTTCAGCAGAAGGATATTCGGAGGTCCCTGTGACTAGCCTGAAGGTCCATCTTAGGGAGCATCTTGCTTTCATGGGGCAGTGGCAGGTGGGCTGGGGAAAGGTGCCAGCACAGGGCAAGTACAGCGTTGTTCTTCTGCTGCAGTATCTCTTCTTCTAGCAATCTGTGATTGTTTGCTTCTGCATCGTTGCATTGGAAAGCACCTTATACACTGTCTTAAGTTTTTCTTAGATCTATGTATAATTTTGGTCATCACTAGATTCTGTGGCAAAGAATTTCCTCCAGTAAAATATATGTTGCACAAACAAACAAAACCCTCCTGTTTTGGTTTCAAACTTCTTCCCAGGTGGAGGTTTTTTGTTTTGTTTTGTTTTTGTTTGTTTTTTAAACCCCATAAATGACCATTTAATGTCCCTTCGATATTCCCTTTGACACCATTCATGTTTTTGTGCACATTGCTTTGATTTCCACTCTGTTGTCTCATTTCCTCTTTCCCGCCTTATGGAAGCCATTCCTTCCCTCCGATCTTTACAGCCATCCTTTTCTCTGCCCTTTCTGGTTCTACCTTTTTCCATCTTTCTGGTCAATCCCATGAGCCATCCTAGGAGACAGATCCAAACTTTTTAAGGATCAGGACTTTGGAGTATAATTTTATTCCCTTGTTAAATCTATGAAAGCACCCTGTGCTCATAGTTCACCTTCTAGAGTGGGGAGAGAAGGGAAGGGGGGAGGATAATGAAAAGATTTGGGTTTGAATTTTGGTTTTAATTACTGGGAGAAAAAATAAATCAAAAAATAAAGCAAAACCCTAACCCCAACTTTTGTCTTGGATGGTGTTTTCACTGTCAGGTTAAAGCTGAATGCACAGCTCCAGGGCATCGCTCCAACATTTCAGTTCTTTAGCTAGGTGATACTTCTCAAGTGTTTGCACAAGAGATGCAACACGGAGTGGGGGAAGGAGGGGTGGAGAGGGAAGAGTCTGTCAACAAGAGGCCCCATGCTAATCTTCTCTTTCAAGACGAGGCCCTTTTGGAAACCTGTTTTAATATTCATGATCTTTAGGTAAATAGCCTCTGAGTCAGGCTGTCAGTTTCCGCACATGTGGTTGTCTTGCTGAAGTTACTGCACATTTATCAGTGAGTAAACAGTGACAGGAGTAGAGGGATTAGAAAATTAAATTAGTGTGTAACCACTCTCCTTCTCAAGTTTTTACGTTTTTGGCATTGGCCTGTGTGTGTTTTGTTCCAAGATTTTTTTCCCTAAATTTATGTCTCTCTCTTCCTCTCTTCTTTTGTGCACACACATACCCATGACTTGCTTGAAATCTCTGATTTTTTTTTTTCTTATTTTCCTTTTTTTTTTTTTTTAAACTGTGGGCTTTACTTATTTTCCCGTCAAAATGCAAGGTGGCTGCAGGAGAGGTTCAGGCGATGCTTGCTGACACTGACCAACTCTGCTCTCTCCCTCCCGGTTCTCTGAAGTTTCTCTGGCTGGGTTTTCCCATCGAGCAGCTCTGCTCCAGTGAGAAGAGCTGGCACTTCCCATCTGCACCAGTCTTATTTTTTCCTCCTTTCTTTCTCTTGCCTCCCCACTCCCCACGGGGCATGACATAGACTCTGCCACCTGCCTTGCACTCATCAGGTGAGAAGCCAAATATGCGAGTGCCTTGGCAGTGCCATTTTCTTGACATCCTTTGTTGCCATCCTCTGACACCGACACAGACATGTGGTGGTCACCCCTTCCCTGATCCCATCCATGAAAGGAGGAGACGATTTACTCTCTCCTGGCAGCCGAAGCCAGACCGAATGCACAGGATGCCAATTAGGCCTCAAGGACACGAACCAGGTCATGGCCAGCAAGTTGCCCACTGACCCTTGAAGAGCTTTGGTCCTGGCGTGGGTTCTGGGGGCTCCAGAGCAAAATGCACCACTTGTGTTTTATGGCAGAAGCCTGGTGAATTGGTGTCTTACGGCACTGTGGGCACTTTGGGGTTTCAGCATCTCCGTTAATGCTTACTTCCATCCCATATCCCATGTCCCTGTGTCACAGCACAGAGCATATGCTGTGCATCCTCTCCTGCTTGCCGTACCCAAGCCAGTCTACTGGGAGCAACGCAGACGTGGCACCAACTTCCAGATTCCCTTCCCAGCTCAGAGCAGAAAAAAGTGGGAAGGGAGGAGGAAATCAGTTGCTTCCCTGTGTATCTCCTTGCCTTGTGTTAAGCTGATCTCCACTGGCATGTGCACAGCTACAGATGGGACAACAGGCTTGTGTTGTGCATCCAGCCTACAGAGTTTGACTTGCATTTGCGTCTGCTAGGTTCAGCTGGGTTCGCTGAGGTGGGTGGCGGGGAGCCAGTGATGTAGGTCTTCGCTTTTATTATTAACACCCAGCTCGAGTCAATGTAGGCTCCGCTTACAAGCCTCACAGTAAGCTTTCTTTGGCCAAGTTTCCTTTACAAAACAGAATTTCTCCCGCATTTCTTTGGTGGCTCTTCCTTCAAATTTGGGGATTGATCGTGCTAGGACTGCTTTTGCATGCAAGTCATTTGGACTAAACCCTGTAAAAAACACTGCATATGGTAGTTTGTGCACGATCTGACCTTTCGCTGGAAGGGCTGGCCTGTTTTATGTGCTGTTGGAGGGCTGGGGTGGCAGATGGGGCAGTTAAATTTGCTGCTCATGGGCAGAGAGAGGCTGCTGCAGGTTTCCATGTGGCCCCTGAAGTCCTTTAGAAGAGATGGGATGCGATGAACTCCTCCATCTGCCCCATTTACCCTATAAATGTGAGCCTTTTAAAAATTGCGGATGGATGTTTCCAAAGGGAAAGGGCATAGAGGAAGGGGGGAACGCAAGACAAATAAATGTGGTTGATTTGTCATTTCCATCCCTGTGAACACCTACCCAAGTGTTAAGAGCTGCGTAACAGGCCCCTGAACTAGACAGAAATCCCATTTTGGCAGATTTGCTATTGACCTTGTGGGCATCCCTGTGACATTTCCTGCACCCTGCGTCCATCACCATCAATCTCCTGCAGGGCAGGTCATAACTGAGGGAGAGGAAAAGATGGTCCCACAGATGGCCTGAATTCACAGAGTCTGTAGCAGTGAGATGACTCTCATTTCCAGATGTCAGTGGAAGGAAAAATAAAGTAAAATAAAATAAGATAAAGTGCAAGGTGCCCACAAAACCCTCTCCCTACACACCCTCGCTTGCATAGGCATTACCCTGATAGCAACATCCACCCTTGGGGGGGTTAACCATTTGGAAATCCCACAGAAGCTGGAGAATGCAGCTGCTGCCCCCAAGCAAGTACCCAGGCCAAACAAATGGACTTGCTGCTGTGGTGTAAAGGCTTCCAAGGCATGCGTGTGCCCAGGATACGCTCCTCCTTGTGACACATGGCATATCTTGCTCACAGCAAACACACATTGGCACCGTCCAGCTGGGATGAGGATGGGAGCAGATGCTCCTATTAAAAAGACTGTAAGACTCAGAGCCCCCATGCCCTGTTCAGAGGGGAAGTCCAAAGTGGCTTGTACAAATAGAGGCTCTTTTCCTTCTGTCACATCCTCCTCCCCGGGGTTCAGTGCAATAAACAGCCTTCCCCAAGGACATTTCTGCTTAGTTTCATGCTTTGTGGGACATAATTTATTGTCATGGGTCTTGTCTATGTGTTTGCAATGGTTGAAGCTACTGCCAGGACTTTCCGTGCTGGTTGGGTTGTTTTATTTGTTTTTTGGACCTCCGAAAATGTCTTAGCAGGGAAAAGGGGGATTTTTCTAGTGTTTTGTTTTTTTTTTTTTTTTTTTTTTCCTTCTTTTACACAAGATCAGTCATGGGTGCAATTTTGAACCTGAGCTCTGTGCTAAAACACAGAACAAGGCCTTTCCAGTGGTATCAGAAGGAATTCCTTTATTCCTCAGTACAGGGAAGTGTTTCTCTGCAGGTGTGTGGGGAGAGGGAACTGAGATAGGGTTGTGGTGCACCATCCCAGAAGACATCTGTGTTCCTCGCCCACTTCCCTGGGCTTCCTAGAGGCACCGTGTCAGCAGCTTTGTCCCCTTCCCTATCCACTCCCATAATGGCCCTAGGGAGGAATTACAGACTCCCAAAGCTCCAGTCTAACAAGTGAGCATGGCCTTAAGGACTCTGGTTTCCTCTCATTAATGACCAGCCTTGTAATGTTGGAAGGAACGAGGGAACGAGACTGGGAGGATTCCCTGTCAGCCAGCACACAGCTCATCAGGACTGAACTGTGCCCCCAAAACATGGTGGAGGTGCAGACCGCAGTCCTCCCTGTGAAATTCTTCTCTTCCTGTAGGGTGGAAAAGGGGGAGAGAGACAGAGAGCACCACTTGCATCGTGCATATGGCATCAGCCCTTCCCCTGCCTTTGGAGCAGACAGCAGAGGGAGGTTAGGAGCGAGGCTCTTTGCAGGTCAGAACTTCTCATGGAGATCAGAGGTGGTAACATTCCATCTCCCTCTCCCCTCAAAAACATTCACAGCATTTGTAGTTATTTGAAGATTAACCACAGCCCAGCCAGTCACCAGCCACTGAAACAAAACCAGAACAACAACAAAAAACCCCACCCTGCCTGTAGTGCTGCAATCCAAAAAATAGCCTGGAACAGTTCTGTAGCCCAGGGATGGCTCTTAATGTGATGCACTTGGGAGAAAACTGACCACTGGCATAACCAGCAATATGATTAAGGTGTTTCTTTGCTTCCAGTAATGCAATATTCCAGCTGAACACACACAGGATTAATCAGCCTCTTCCTGTACACTGGGAGCGGGATGTGTGAAAAGTTACAGCCCTCATTTAAACCCAACTGCAGAGGATTTTGTGGGGTTTTTGCTCATTTCTCTCATCTGCAGAATGCCACTTTGGTGGTTTATCTCAGCCCTAACAGAATTGCATAATGTTTTCTGAGCCCAACTGGCTCTTATTTAGAGACCAGGAGGTAATGAAGGCATGGTAGTGTGATACCGACATGTTTGCTGACAAATCTCAGCTCGGGATCACACCGGGCAGTGGCTTAACCCTGCCCTTCTTCTCTCCCTCCTCTCCCAGCCAGCTTCCAGCCCTGGCACTCATTTGTGTGTGATGCTGCAGAGGGATGCTGAGGGGTGTCCTGACTTGGGGCTTGTTGCATTTTTGCCCCATGGAACCGAAGCCACATTGGGGGTGACCCTCCAGTGCCCCCAGGCCAGCTCCACTCACCTTCATCCCTCGTGTACCTTCCTGGGATGTTTGAGAGAGCAAAATGCTCACCCTGCAAAGCATCAGCTCCAGCTCCCCAGGCTGACTGGATTAGCAGGAGCGATTGGATTAGTTGCTAATGAGGAGTTGTCACTTGAGCTGTTGCATTACCAAGCCAACAGCCACTGCCCTCTGCCCACCTGCCCCCACATAAGCCACGTTTCAGTCCTGAAGTACAGCTCAGCCCCAGCCCCAGCCAGCCATTTTGGGGGTGCAGGTGAGATGAATAGAGGTGCAAAACTCCGTGCAACTTCAGATGGGTGCATAAAATCATGCAGAGCTGCAGGCAGAGTGAAAGCCTTGGGAAGAAAAGGTAAAGCAGAGCATGCCATTGCATATTGCTGCATATTGGATATTAATATGTTAGGAAGGAAGCAATGTAATACACAGGAACCAGTACATTTCCCGGAGTTCTGGGATTTGGGGAATCCTTTGGATTTTTTTATTGGATTTCTCAAAAGCTACATGAGCTGCCTAACCTCGTCTTTCCTATAATTCAGCTCATTCTGATGGTGATTCAATTGAAATAAAAAAATCTTTCTTCTAGCTAAAGGGGGAAATCAGCTGGTTGTACATGTGAGTTGTCAGGAGCCGTGCACATGTGCTCTCACACACACTCTCGTCTTTGCATAACATACCAACACCAGAATCTGGTAATTAGCATGACAGATAATATTAGGTGGAACTGTTAGGTAGGCACAGTAGATATATATATATATTATTTTTTCTGAAACCTTTTTTTCTCTTTCCACATTTCTAAGCGTTTTTTTTTTTTTTTTTTTTTCCACAGTCTCAATATGTTTTTCACTGCCTCACTTTTCACTGTGCTAGTTTGTACCCTTTTACCTCCTTCCCCTGTACTCTCCTCTGCTCCTTTGTTCTCTGCCTCTCTTAATCAGAACATGAACCCAGTAGCCTTAGAGATTGAGCTGAGATGTTCAAACCCATGATGTCTTGGTGGTTTAGAAATTAAGCAAAGCCAATTAACTCTACCTCCTCTTCTCATGAGCAGATCTGGTGGACTTCGCACCATAAAAAAGCAAAAAGCTATTTTCCCAGCATCATTTCAAGTCAGTATTTATTAGGGAAAAAAAGAAGGTTGGTTTTCTTGAATTGTACCTGCTCTGGCTCCATCCATAGAGCTGAAATTTCAGCATCCTTTCCTCTTCCTTAGGACAAGGGTCATACATAGGACACTTACGGATTTGTGGCTGTTCAGATGCCAAGTGATAAGGAAAAATACTAAAGATAGGCAGACGGAGAGAGATTCCAACAACTACCTGAAAAAAAACCCTGTCCTCTCCTCTCCTTTCTGAACTGAAGGACTACAGCTACAGCAAAGCATCTCCCAAGGCATGCAGTATTGGCCAATGTGGTGGTTGGACCAAAAAGGAGCGTAGGAAGTGTTGCAGGACTGGTTATAATTATTTCCTTGCTCTTTCCTGCTTACTCTGTTGCACTTAGGTGTGGTTTAGTTTTCCAACTCTTCCTCCGCCTGCTCAGCTTTGCACACTTACTTGGACCTGAGATGTGGAGGGTGATCACACCACCCTCCTGGCAGCATGGCCTTGAGAAGGTGTGGGATCTGCCCCCTGGGGACCTGAGTGCTTGGTGGTTGTGTCATTTCTGCCACACTTGTTTAAATAAAAGGAGCAAAGTCACATTTCAGTCATCCTTATCAGACTCATGCATGAGTTCCAGGTTTGCATGGTTGCTGTGCCTAGGAAGGGACCTTTGGTGCAAACTGATAAGTGTTAGGCCCATATTGAGGGGAGCAAGGGAGGCAAGATAAGGTCAAGAGGGAAAACTGAGCATAAACACCATGGTTACTGTTTCTGAAGCACTATTTGCCCAGATTAATACAATTTGTGAAATGACAGTCCCTGCGGTGGCTTTGTCCCTGCAAACGTTTGCTTTTCAGATTAAGCCTCATTTGATTTTATTTTCCATTTCCTTCCCTGAGAGCCCCATGGTTGTCTTCGAGTCCTGCTGATGGACATGGGGCAGGCCTCTGTGATGCTTCTCCATCTACAGGTGGAGCAGGGGAAGCTGCTGTCTGTGCTGTCCTGGAAGGGAAGAGCAGGGGAAGCTGCAGATGAACCCTCCTACAGGCAGCAGTGGCCTTCACAGCACTCCCTGGGTTGTGGGGATTCAAAGCAAAGACACACCCAGCCATGCTCTTTTTCCTTCATGTATATGTAGCTATGCACTACATATGTGTGCACATACACATATATGTATTTAAATGGAGCATATGTATGAAAGATAACTATAGAAATATAAACATGTTTAAATTTCAGTCTGATAAAGACAGATGTGACAATTTCTTGCAAAGCAGCATCCCAAATTACTTACTTGAAACTGTAAAAGTATTCATATGCCCCTCTCATGCATCACCATCGCAGTAAGAGCTCTTCCCTTCCTTTCCCCCTTCTCCACACAAATTTTTAGCCTGGACATAACAGCCTTGTGAAGTGAGTCCGTCCCCCTATCTGTCTGCCTCCCATCCATCCCTGTGCATTTTCTGCTGCTTCATCTTTTGGGTGTCCCCAGCCTGATACACCATTTCAGACCAGTCCTTATCCCCATTATTCTTCTCTTATTCCCCCGGCAAGCCAGATTCATCTTAGCCACATCCGGCCACCTCGCCTCCAGGCTGAAGCCCTGCAGGAGGCAGCCCCAGGGGCGCAGCCCTAGTGAGGTTGTGCTGCTTGGGATGAGGCGGGGGAGGTGACACGTATCAAAACTTCCCCTGATAAGTCTTTGCCATGCCAGAAGGGCTTTAGGGTTTGTTCAGTCCTCATGCTTGTGCTTTCGAAGATTTGCAGCTGAGGTGGTGTGGAGCTGGGGTGGCACACTGTGCTCACAGGTCGGGTTTGTAGGATGAAAACCCTTCTCCCCAGGCTTTGCCCATGCCCACAGGCTGCTGCTGCTCTGGGGAGGGCCCCTTACCCCTGTGCCAACAGACACCATGCTTACCCCAAACCTCTTCCCCAGTGCAGAAGTAGGGAGGGAGCTGTCAGGCTGGCCATGGGGCTGAGCTGGGTGGTGATTTGTGCTCCGGTAGTTCCCCTCTGCCCCAGCGATGGCTGGGGGATTTGGGGAGCGCATGTGCCGCCACTGGGGAGGACATCTGGAGAGCTCTGCCCCCCCAACAGTGGTCTGCACAGTGTAACCAGATAAATGCCTTGAGAGACTGAGCCACATCACCAAGGTAGCATTACTAATTTGATTATGTCACTGTGACATTATTAACCCACTGAGCCATCCTTTGGATGCTTCGCTGCATCCTGAACTTGCTCTACTTTTCCTTCACAATGACAGGCTAAGGATTCTTTCTCCCTAATCTATTGTTCTACATGACTACTGCTTTACACAATAATTTCTCATAATACCCTGCTTTCCTAATAGCAAAATAGCTCTCTGACTTTTTCTTTTATATTTCTGCCTGACTCTTTCTATCTTTCTCTGCCTGTCTGATCATACTGTCTTCTATAATAATTGCATAAAACATTTCTTTCTTATTATTGTAACCATATCAATAGTGCATATCCTTGAAGAATAGCCCAACCTCTCTTTCACACTTAAATATATATATATATATACATGAATATGTTTTACATGAAATCAGCATCGGATAAAAGGCAAAACTTTCCCACTCCAAGGCATGCTCTCTAATCTGTAAGCTGTGGAGGTATACCCATCATTCCCCTTTCTCCTGCTCCAGGTATTCTTTCTGTCTTTTCTGCCCAGTTTCACAGTGTTTGGGGGTAGAAGTTGTGACTCCCTCCCCTCACTTGTAGCCTGATGTAAAGGAGCTTTTCCCAAGGTGTACTGGGTCTGGCTGGGATGTTAACTTTCCCTGCAGCAGCCCATACAGTGCCACGCTCTGCACTTGTAGCTAGAACAGCAGTGCTATCGCAGTAGTGTTGTGTCTGCTGCTGAGAAGTGCTGGCACAGTATCAGGACTTTCTCTAACCCTCCTGGAGGGTGGGCAAAAAAAGTGAGAAAGAAACATCACCAGGGCAGCTGACCTAAACCAACCAAAGAGATATTCCATACCATATGATGTCACACTCAGCAATAAAAGGTGGAAGAAGGAGGAAGAGGGAGGGGTGGGCTTTCGTTGCAAAAATGTCTGTCCTCCTCGTGAACACTGGCTACATGCGTTGAGGCCCTGCTTCAAGGATGTGGTCAGGCATCGCTCATTTGTGGGAAGTAGAGAATAATTTATTTCCTCTGCACTTCCATATAGCCTTTACTTGTTTTGTTTTGCTGTTCCCTTTCCCCCTCCCTCTCCCTTTTTCCCTTTTTTCCCTTTAGTTGAATTGTTAATTAATAATATTTCCTTAATATATATATATTTCCCTTTAATTAAATTATCCTTATCTCAACCCGTGAGTTGTTCTTTCCTTTACTTCTTCCCCTCCTCATCTGAGGAGGGGGAGTGAGAAAGCGGTTGTGGTGTTCAGCTGCCCAGCCCAGTAAAACCACCACACAAGGGAAGGGTTTGTGCTCCTTTGAGCCAAAAAAGCAAAGCTCACCCAATGCCAGTATGAGGGGTATCATCTCATCCACCTAACATCTCAGCTATTTCAGCATGAGTCAGGTGCTGCTCTACCAGAAAGGCCTCCCCACAGGAATGGCCAGAGAGGACAAGGCCCTCAGGGAGCGTGAATCCCCAGCCTCAGCCTTGTGCCTCTGCCTGCTTTCCCTTGGGGTGGAAGCTGGTACATGCCCCGGTACAGTGCCAAGAGCCGTGGTGTGTGCACCGAAGCCAGCGTCACTCGAGGTAGTGCAACTCGAATGCATTTTTAAGTCTGTGCTAAATCAGGACCTCAGCGTGTTCCTGGGAGTGGATTTCTTCTCTAAGGTGTTGTGCAGAGCTGTCTCTTCATGTCACATGATTAACCATGATATTGGGCTCTTAGTGTTAGAGATGCCTTCCTCTTTTAGTTATGCTGAGGAATAATTTTACTAGGATCTCAGCTCCTCAGACATCTCCCTTTTGCTCTGTTTCTCTACTTCAGGCCTACATTTTTCAGCAGTGATAGTGATACTGCAGCAATATCAGTAGTAGTACAGGGCCTGGGATACCACGTATGGACCTGGATCCTCCTACATTAGGTAGGGGGTCACAACGAAGTAAAACACCCCATCTGCAGTAGTTTCCTATGGCTTTTTGCACTGGAGTTTGGGCCTGTACCCATACCTGCTGTATGTTTTTGCTGGGTTTGAGATCTTCTTTTCTCTTGCCCATCCTATGTCGACTTTCCTGTGCCCTAGGCATGAGATGTATGAGATGTGAGGGCTTTTTTTTTTTTTTTTTTTTTCATTCCCTTTCCCTTTAATTAAATCATTCTCATCTCAAACCTTGAGCTCTTTGTGTTGTATTTTCTCCCCCTTCCTCTTTGAAGAGGGGGGGAGTGAGAGAGCAGTTGTGGTGGAGCTCGGCTGCCCACTCGAGTAAAACCACCACACATGGCCATGGTCCGTCTGCTCTGAGGGGATCCGTGGCATGTCCCCTCCATGGCACTACCTTTGCTGCTTGTCTGGGCCAAACCAGCTCACCAAATTGATGCAAATTACCAGGGCAACTAAAATGGAAATAAAATAAAATAAAATTAAAAAATAAAAGGAGGAATAGCTTTTTATGGGACTATCAGGCTGAACCATCTCCATGCCTGCCAAGCAACAAAATTGGTGCTGGCTGGGCCACAGGGCCATGGGCAGCTTGGTGGGGGACAGGGACAGCAAGGGACAGGCCTCTTCTGGTCCAAGCAGGGGTGCAGGGATGAGGAGAGGAGCAGAGGAACGATGCTGTGACACTGACTGGTGTGGAAAACAGCACCTGGGTGCACAGCAAGCGTCACTCGCGCACTCTCTTCTTGAACAATCTGCCTTTAAGCTTTGGGGAGCTTTATGTTGAATGAGATAGAGTGCTGAAATCATCCCTGACTGGAGCACAATGCAAACATGAAATGATGATGACTAATATTAAAATGAAGCTGTACAAAGCACCGAGAAAGTAATCCAACAGGGAATAATCTCGCATCAGTTCCTCAGAGCCCTAATGCGGCAATTTATTAGCTCTTTTATAGCTTAAAATATATATATATCAAAGATTCCCTGAGCTCATTTAACTAAGAAATATTTTAATAATAGTGATTATTAATTGTAAATATAGTGGTAGGAGTAATGAAAATAACAATACCAAGCAGACTTCTAATAAAAGGGAAATAGTTTCGCACACGCTCCTTTGAACAGCACCATGTATAAAACAGCAACATTTGTACCTTTGCATTTCTTTGTTCACTAGCAGCCACCGGGAGAAGTACCTACTCTCGCTGACCATTAGGAAGAGAAAGGAGATGCTGGAGAGGTCTGGTGATCCCAGCTTTTATTTCGAATCGCTGATTTCTGAAGCATGTTCAGCCTGAGCTCTGTCTCATTTGCAGGATGCCTGGAGGAACCAGCCCTAATGCATTCCTTGGCCTAGCCCACAACAATGCACGATGTGAAATAAAGGGGATTTTATATTATTTCCAAAAAATAAGCAGGGCTGCGTCAGGTGTTGGTGAGCGGCTCGGTTGTTCCTGCAAGTGCCGCATTTTCTGCTGAGCTGCACAAATCAGAGACAGGGTCACGTTTTTTCACCCTTATTTCCCCCCCTTAAGGCTGACGAGTGCTCCGGTATTGGGCTCAAGCAGCCGGCTCCTCCCCCATGCTCTCACTGCTGTGATGGGATGTGGGTGTTCGAAACCAGGGGTACATGCCCCCGCGGCACCCACAGAAGGGTCGGATGTGGGAACACTGATGCATGCAAGTTTCCCTCTGCCTGGCCAACCCCACAGTGTGCTATGGGGCTACCATGAGAGCACAGTTTGCCAGAATAACCCACATCCTTCCTGCTGGTCCCCTCCCACCCCAAACTGCTCCATGCCATTGAGCCTGCAAGCCATGAGTGATGCTCGTGTGCTCACACTGTGCTTTGGTACCCACGCAGCTTGCAAGAGTGATACACACCACACCTTTGGCCATTACCTCTAAAATCTTCCCACTGACAGAGCTGCTCCTTCCTGAGCAGCCACGGCCGCCTTGGGGGCCAGCAGGCTCATGCACCACATGCCTGTGAATAAGGGAAAAGCCAAAAGAGCAGTGCATGAAGAGGAAAATAGCACTAACAAAGGCTGGGTGAAGAGGCATGTGTTATCCTCCGCTTCCTGAAGGGCTTTCACCTGAAATCTTGGAAATGTTAATAAGAGTTAACCAGGTGAGACCATCGACAAGAAGGGACAGTGGATGTGTCAGAAGCTGCTCCGAAACACCTGTCCCCTCTTACAGCAAGCGCCATTCGGCTGCTTGTGATTCCTCCTCCACCAGAGAGAAAAAACAGATTCCAGCACAGATTTCCCTTTAATTGCTCTATAATGCCATCTTGTGGCTTTTTGACTCATGAAGTCATTTGTTTGTCACATTAATCCCCAAATTAGCCTAAATTTAATCGTGGTGGATTCATACCCATGGGTTTGAACTGAGACACTCATTTTGGGCAGACGAGAAGCTCCAGGCTTCTCTCAGCCCTTGTCAGCTTTGGGAACAGGTAAAGAGGGAAGCAAGAGGGAGCCCAGGTTTGGTGTTTTGTTGTAAAAAAAGAGACCACAGAGGGAAGGTCATCCCCTGTGTCCAAATGGAGAAGAAATCTGATGAGCCTCACACTGCAATGTTAACCTCAGAAAAGAGTTTTTAAACAGTTTTCTGTTGGGTACAAACCTGTCTTTCCTTAGCAAACCACCTGTGAATTACCTATGAACCAGCCAAAAAGCCTATTTACCACTTGTACCTAACCACACAGCAAGGAGTTTGGCACCTCTCCAGCAAGAACAAACATCAAGGACAAAATCATTTATAGGGTAGCTCTAGTCAGAGCTGTCTTGGTCTCTTGTTTGCAGCTGAGAGATTATACGGTGTTGAAAACAAACACAGGCTGGGAAGTAATAGGCCTTGTTATCAGCAGCAGCAGAAGAAAGGGTTTTGTTGCTCTTGTTGTTGGGTTGTTTTTTGTTTGTTTGTTTGTTTGTTTTTAAGTGTATTTCTCATGGAGATCTTGGTATGCAATTTATTGGGAAACCGCTCTATCCTTCAAATTAAACACAAGATAAACCAAAACACTGCTCAAATGAAACAAAATAAACACCATCTGTGAAATAGTCAGAATCTAGTTCAGTATTTACTTTCATTGCAAACCAGGCCCCGCATCACAGCCCAGCAGACTGAGGCTGTCTGGTACAGCCACAGTAAGTGGAAATGCTCCGTTGCACCGGGTTAGAAATGCTCCTTTACAAGGTGGAAGATGGGGTTGTTCTCTGTGCTTTATCTAATCCTTCTCCCGGTGGTGTAACTGCCAGCAGCGATACTGGTTGTTTATAAATATGCTAGTGACTTTGTCCTCTTAGCTACCTTGTCTGTGAGGACCAAGGGAAGGCTATCTCAGTCCTGTAGTTATCAGACAATGCAAAAATGCGGCCTTTATTTTTGGTCCATGTGTGGAGGCAGAGGAGGGAGAACTGTACAGGAGCCCTGCTTGGGACCTGGAGCTTCTGGACACTTGGCTCCAGGCTCTTTGTGACCACCTTAGGGTGGTTGTTCCTGGTATCTGCAGGTTTGTGCCCTAAGTGTTGGTTGCTTTCATGGCTGCTTCAGCTTGCACAGCTACAGCGTCAGCTGTCATGCAGCTCTCCCACTGCATCATCTGACTTGGTGATCTCTGTGGTAGTTTTACTCAGGTGGGCAGCCAAGTTCCACCACGGCCGCCCTCTCACTCCCCCTCCTCAAAGAGGAAGGGGGAGAAAATACGAAACAAAGAGCTCAAGGTCTGAGGTAAGGATGCTTTAATTAAAGGGAAAAGGGAGAGGGAGAAAAAAAAAAAAAGAAATAGAAGAAAAAAAAAGCAAAGGCCGCGTGGAAGCACAGAAAGAGAAAAGCAGTTACTGTCTACTTCCCATCAATGAGCGATGTTTGGCCACGTCCTGGGAAGCAGGGCCTCAATGCACGTAGTGGTTGTTTGGGAGGACAGACGCTTACACCACAAGACCCCCCCCCCCCCCCCCTTCCCCTTTTCCACTGTTTATTGTTGAGTGTGATATCATGTGGTATGGAATATCCCTTTGGTTGGTTTAGGTCAGCTGCCCTGGTGATGTCACCTCCCCATCACTTGCCCACCCTGTAGTGGGTTTAGGACTGTGGTGGTTTTACTCGGATGGGCAGCCGAGCTCCACCACAACTGCTCTCTCACTCCCCGCCTCCTCAAAGAGGAGGGGGAGAAAAAGTCAACACAAAGAGCTCAAGGTTTGAGATGAGAATGATTTAATTAAAGGGAAAGGGAATGGGGAGAGAATGTAACAAAAGAAACAACAAGGCCGCACGGAAGCACAGAGAGAAAGGAAAAATTATTCTCTACTTCCCATCAACAAGCGATGTTTGGCCACGTCCTGGGAAGCAGGGCCTCAAAACACATACCGGTTGTTCAGGAGAGAGCGCCCTCCCCCACAAGAGCCCCCTTTATTGCTGAGTGTGACATCAGGTGTTATGGAATATCCCTTTGGTCGGTTTAGGTCAGCTGCCCTGGTGATGTCCCCTCCCCATCAATTGCCCACCCCCAGCCTGCTGGCTCCTGGGGCTTGGAGAGAGTCCTGATTCTGTGCCAGCACTATGCAGCAATAGACACACCACTGGAGTGATACCAGTGCTGTTCCAGCTACGAGTGCAGCACTGTGTGGGCTGCAGCAGGGAAAAGTGACTCCATCCCAAACTGACCCAACACACACCCCCAGCCTGCTGGCTCTTGGGGGCTTGGAGGGAGTCCTGATGCGGTGCCAGCATTATGCAGCAATAAACACAACACTGGTGTGATAGCAGTGCTGTTCTAGCTACGAGTGCACACAGCACTGTGTGGGCTGCTGCAGGAAAAGTTAACTCCATCCTAGCCACACCCAGCACAATCTCCCATGCAGTCATTCCACCTCTGGAAAGCACTTCAGCTTCAGAAAGCTGTGTGTGCTTAAATTCCACATTTCTGTTGTGGTTTCTTCTCTCCTGCAGTGAGCAAGGTGAACAAGGAGGCAATCTACAGGTGAAAGGAGATGCATTAAGTCTTTGCTGATTTTGTAATTGTGGGATAGAAGGGGATGGAGAAATAGAAAGATGGAGAAATGGGATGAAGATGGGATGGAGAAATAGAAATCCCTCAGCCCTGGCTTGTGTGTTGGCATCCTGCTGCATTCTCAGAGTTTTGGAAAGGGTGCTAAGGATAAAGATTCAAAGCGGAGGTCTAACTTGGTTAGTCAGCAGTACCAGGAGCAGTTAGCCTTGAGGGATGATGGAGAACAGCACATATTTCTGATAGTCCTGGCAGCAGCAGAATATCAGTGTGGTTTTTATTGTGGGGTTCTAGCAGGATTGCCAGACAGACTGATTGAGTAAGACTGATCCCAATTTGATTCATCCAGGTGAGAAAGTAAATTGGTTAAGCTCAGTTTTAAGGGCATATCATCTGGCATGCCTAGCCCGGGATGTGCTGTCTGTGCCAGCCCCGGCTTGCATCAGGGACATGGTAGGGCTGCTGGCTTTCCCAGGTGACTGGCGTCCTCAAAGACCACCTCTTTAGGGGCTGGTACAAATAATAAACACAAGGACCTTGAAAAGGTCCCTTTTTCAGAGACCTCAAAAGGGGAAAAAAAGTTTCCCTTTTTGAGACTCTGCTGGAGGCACAGGATTTTATCTTTATACTCTGATGAGCACTGACTGCTTTACCCCCTCCTTCTTCATTCTTAATTTTGTTCTCCTCCCCACTTACTGAATTTAGCATCCTGTGAAGTAGGCACTCCAGTACTGCCAGTGAAATAAACTGCCTGCCACCTGCCTACCTATCTGCAGGTCCATTTCTTTTCCCTTCTCTCTGCTGTAAATTTGTTGGCCTGAATCAGAGCTGGCCCCAGCCATCTGCATCAAGCTGTATTTCAGAATTGCTCGGGCTCGTTGCAGGGAGGGCTTCTAGCTTAGGGCTTGGAAGAGCAATAACTCCGAGCTCCAGAGCCGGCATAGTGCTGCCTTTATGGGAGGAAGGTTAGGAAGAAGAAATGTGAATTGGGATATCAGATATTCCTCTGCTCTTCTGGAACCTGGAGCATGAAGAAAAGCCTTTGCAGGAGTCAGACGCTTCAGCTGGGCAGGACCAGCAAGGCAGCAACTACACCATGCAGTCAAACAGGCCAGGACGTGTTATCTGGCCACGGGCAAGTGGCACAGAGCAAAGCTCATCCGTGTGGCTAAACTCTCTTCCTCCAAAAACAGAGCGGCCTTATCCAGACTTCATCTGAAAGTGTTCGCAGTCTGAGCTGTCCCTTTATCAAGGCATGGTTTGGGACAGCACTAATTGGCATCAACTAAAAGCATGCCAAGGATCTTGCTAACGATAAAAACAGCTGGGTGCTTTCAGTGCAGTGCCTAAGAGTATGCCCAGACCTATTTATTTTAGTGCTAGAGCTGGAGCATCACACACCAGACACTTTCGGAGAGGCTTTGTCTCAGAGCCAGGATCACCAGCTTTGCTTCTCTTCTACTGGAGGGTAAAGTCCAGACTACTCACATCTCTGTGCAGACCCAGAAGGCCCAGACACAAATCTTCTGAGTCCAACACAGCCCCTGAGCTAGAGTGTTTTGAAATGTTTGTGTGTCTTCAGGCTCAGGAGCTTTTGGAGTAAAAACTGAAGACCCAACAACTTGTCCAGGACCGAGAGACAAAGTCTGCAGGGAGCTTTGACTCCACACTTATCTGGAAATTAAAATCAAGGGCTCTGCTCTGAACTTTTTAGGAGAATTCAGCCAAGAGGCTTGTCATGCTAAGTCAGCCTTTGCCTGTGAGATTGTGCCTGCTTTTAGAGCACAACAAGGAATATCTTTAGCAAACCACGTGGGATTCACCTTTTCTCTACCTTCATTTAATATTCCAGCACTGTGATTAAATTAATTTTCCTGTGATAAACACCTCTTTGCTTCTTCTGTGCAGTATACTGTGGTGGCTTTACTCGGATGGGCAGCCGAGCTCCACCACAACCGCTCTCTCACTCCCCACCTCCTCAAAGAGGAGGGGGAGAAAAGTCAACACAATGAACTCAAGGTTTGAGATGAGAATGATTTAATTAAAGGGAAAGGGAATGGGGAGAAAAAGTAACAAAAGAAACAACAAGGCCGTGCGGAAGCACAGAGAAAGGAAAAATTATTCTCTACTTCCCATCAACAAGCAATGTTTGGCCACGTCCTGAGAGCCCCCTTTATTGCTGAGTGTGACATCAGGTGTTATGGAATATCCCTTTGGTCGGTTTAGGTCAGCTGCCCTGGTGATGTCCCCTCCCCAGCAATTGCCCACCCCCAGCCTGCTGGCTCCTGGGGCTTGGAGAGAGTCCTGATTCTGTGCCAGCACTATGCAGCAATAGACACACCACTGGAGTGATACCAGTGCTGTTCCAGCTACGAGTGCAGCACTGTGTGGGCTGCAGCAGGGAAAAGTGACTCCATGCCAAACAGACCCAACACAACCTCCGCCCCTTATTCCATAACATTTGTGTCACACTCAGGTCCCACATCATAAAAACTATTGATGGCTTCAGCTTCATCTGTCAAAGTGTTCTCTCAGGGCAGGCGAAGTTGGTTTTCTTGACACCAGCACCAGCTTAGCTCGGTTCCTTGCGATGTTGATCTGTTGTTGTTGTTTCTGCAGTGTTCTACAACATATAACTTAGATTACATATTAGTTTTCTTCCAAAGTTAGATCTCCTTGGGGCACACACCTGATATCCCCATCCTTCTGCATTACCCACCAGGTATACCCTGGTCCTTGGGCAAAGACAATCCCATGAATGGGTTTGCCTTTTCCCATGGCAGGAGTAACCCATACCGCCTTCCCCATCCACTTCCCTACATGCACTACAGGGACTTCAGCTTTTCCTACAGTGTGTAGGGGTTTTGTTTCGGCAGGACCAGCACGGCTGTCAGACCCCCTGTTATTAACTAGCCAAGGGGCTTCTGGTAGATTTACGTCCCATTGTTTCCATGTCCCAGCACCCAATGCTCTTAACGTAGTCTTTAACAGTCCATTGTACCTTTCAACCTTCCCAGAGGCTTTGTGGGTTATAAGGGATGTGATACACCCACTTAATACCATGTCTTTTGGCCCAGGAGGTGACAAGATTGTTTTGGAAACGACTCTCATTGTCAGACTCAATTCTCTCTGGTGTACCATGATGCCGCAACACTTGCCTTTCTAGGCCCAAGATTGTGTTTCGGGCCATGGCATGGTTTACTGGATATGTTTCCAGCCACCCAGTTGTTGCTTCTACCATGGTGAGTATGTACTGTTTGCCTTGGCGGGTTTGTGGGAGTGGTCCGATATAGTCAATCTGCCAGGCTTCACCATATCGAAATCCAAGCCATCTCCCTCTGTTCCAGGGAGACTTTACCCTCATGGCTCTTTTGATTGCAGCACGTCTCACACTCATGGATGACCTGTGTGATGGCCTCAGTGGTCAGGTCCACCCCTCGATCATGAGCCCATCTGTATGTGGCATCCCTCACCAGATGTCCTGATATTTCATGGGCCCATCGAGCTACAAATAGCTTGCCCTTACGTCCCCAGTCCAGGTCCACTTGAGCTACTTCAACTTTCGAAGCTCGATCCACTTCTTCATTGTTCTGATGTTCTTCAGTGGCACAATTCTTAGGCATGTGGGCATCTACATGACGTACCTTTACATCCAGGTTTTCTACCCGGGCAGCAATATCTTGCCACAGGGTAGCAGCCCAGATAGGTTTACCTCTGCGCTGCCAGTTGTTCTGTTTCCATTGCTGTAGCCACCCCCATAGAGCATTTGCCACCATCCATGAGTCAGTGCAGAGATACAGTACTGGCCATTTTTCTCTTTCGGCAATCTCCAGGGCTAGTTGTATGGCTTCTGCATACTGACTTGACTCGCCTTCCCCTT